>WBNO01000766.1:161183-207995 GCA_013400575.1 Peucedramus taeniatus
CAGGCCCCGCGCGCTCCGCGGGCGCGCAGGGGTTCTCGGCCCCGGGCCGTGGGTCCCAGCGCCGTCCGCACCTCCAGATCGCGCCGCCCGGCTACTGCCGTTATTGCTTTAAAGGGAAAAAAGCAATCCAACCGAACAAAGTCGCCCTGAAAGGGCCCAACGGCGCATTTGAGCTTAAAATGAAAACTTCCGCGTGCGTGAGCGGTAAATGAGGTGGGACTTAGGAGATCCTCCCCAGAAAGCCCACGATGAATCCCAAATTACTTTGCTAGATAATTAGAAAGTGTTGATAATTATTTCTTTCATAATTCTGCGGTGTGACTGTAACAGGAAAATGATCTTGTGAAAGTTCACACGTGCAGATGTATTAGTTACTGATTCATTTGATTAAATGCTAGTCTCAAGTGCTCTGATCCACAGCTGAAGGCGGCCCCATTAGCATAACACTGATGTTTAATTTTCATACGCATAATTAGCCATATATTTAACACTAATAGCAACATGCAGCCTTCCAGCATTAAACAGCCTGGGATTTGATCTGGCCCGGGCTGAACTTTCCCGGTTACACCTAGGCTGTCTAGGGTGCGCAGTTATCACTGCACTACATCTATGTAATCAAGCACATTTTGGCAAAGGGAGAACACCAATAAAAATGAACATTCAAAACAAATCGCAGCGTTGATGTCGTTAGAGGTGCTGGCGCCGGCAGCGGGGCTTGGACACCCACGGCAGAGCCCGCATAACGTTCAGGCTCCTTCGGGCAGCGACGGCCCTTGAAGCAGCCGGCCCCTGACTGTGCAAAGCTGGCACAACCGAGCCCCTCTGCTCCCTTTTTTTTTTTTTCTCTTTTCATTAGTGGCTCTGTCGGTTTTAATTGCCCGTTTCCTAACGATTCTTTTACCTCCTTTTTGCCTTCCCCCCACTTTTTTTTTCTTTTCTCAATGTTTTGAGGGTTTTTTTTTGTTTGTTTGTTTGGTTGGTTTTTTCCTTGTTTTTTTTTTTTTTTTCTTTGCTCGCAATGCGCGAAGTTCATTCTCGCTAACTTTCCGAGGCTTGGCGCAGAAGGGGCAGTGACGGTGTTTCCGCACGCACACGGTGCCCACCGGCAGCCAGCTCTGCCCTCCTGGCCATGGAAGTGATCACCCGAGGCGGGTCAGCGAGCTTGACCGGGCAGGAAACAGGGCGCCCCGGCAGCTCCGGCACCTTCGCCGGCCTCAGCCTGACAACTCCAGAGAGGGAAGGCCGCTCCGCGTCCGCCGGGACTGCCGTCTTCTCCTCCGATCGGCCGGACACAGGCAGTCCCGGGGCGAACCACAGTCCCTCCAGCCCCGCCAAAACCCCGCGGACCGGCCGGTGAGGCTGTGCTCGCCCCCATCCTGAGGAGCAGGGCCCTCGCCCCTCCGTGCATTGCTGGCCCTGGCCAGCGCGGCTTCGGCGGGCGCGGAGGGGCCGCGGCCACAGGACGTCCTGACCCCGCGGGAGCGACTGCCACGTCGGCACTCTCATCGTGCTGGCCCGGCAACACCTTCTGCATGATGGGCTTGTGCGAGGCGCTGGCTGTCCCCGAACAGCCGAGACATCTCTTCAGTCTCGTTCGTAATTAGGATTACAAAGGTGCGCTATCAATGCCTCTGCCTGGCCGCCAGCGCTCCGCAGTGGCCGGTAAAACTCGCAGTCCCACCGGAGTTACCGGCGGGAGTTCAGAGCGCAGTGATTACCGGGAGCTGCCGGCAGTCCCCCTACGACGGGCTGCGGGGGGTTCCCTGCTCCCGGTTGCCCCGTTCTACCCTCATCCCACGCCGCGGTAAGAGCAGGACAGGAGGCAAAGGGCAGACGATGGTGAGAAACTCGGCACCTGCGGTGCTATCCAGGGGCTCCCGGCGTGGCCAAAATCCACGGGAGGCACCTCTGGTGCGCCTCCTGGACACGCCGGACACCCAGCTGCCTCCAGCGCCCCTCAGAAGGGGCAGCGCGGCTGGGCGATGGAACATAAAATACATGCCCCTCCAGGCAATGCCGAATGTCCTTTGCACTGTTTAATCTCTGCCTATTTGTAAACTTGGCTGCATCGTTTGTTCTGCAGGTTTTATGGCCTTCCAAGCTCCTCTCGGGGAGGATGAAGCTGAGTGGCTGCCCCGCAGTGTTAGCCATATTCAGGGAGGGGGGGCCCCGCTTTTTGAAAAGCTGCTGTTAGAAACTATTAGAGCTGAGAGCTCACTGTACTTGAATGAAAGCAAACAGCAGAGCAAAGCTGTAAGAAAGCAGCTTACTTCTGTCCAGGACCACTGAGGGAGCCAGTGCTGAGCCACTCTGGTTGCCTGAATGTGCAACTGGCCAGCCCTCAGCACGCGACCCCATCTGCCTGCAATGAGGGCCAAGTTACTTGTACCAAACCCCACCACTGTTGTTGTGGGCCTGGGGAACTTCTGGAAGTCCTTTAATTATCTCCAAGGCTACCCCACCTTTCACAGGCTCAGGTCCTGCTCTGGTAGCCTCCAAACACCAATGCCAAACTTGTTTGGTCCCACAGGGTGGTCAGCAACTGGCCAAATTGCAAATCAACCCCTGCATGCCTGGCAGGCCCAGGACAGGACTGCAGAGAGCACAGGGCCGAGTGAGACCGCAGCTCATGAGGTCCATCGGTTCCAAACTCTGTGCAGGAGTCAGGACTCATCTCCCAGACTGCAAACTCCTCTGCCTCCATAAAATGCTTAAACTGTAGTGTGCCTCTCCCTTAACTAACATGGGCACCACAGAGCAGTGATTACCCCAAACTGTCTAATTTTTCAAGCAGGGCAATTATTGATCCCCGGAGAGGCGTGCTTTGCATCTCATTTTTAATCACTTTTTGTGCTGTGTAAAAAGAGGCAAGAAGCAGGGGATTGCTGCTGGGAATGATGCTGGGAACAGTCTGCTCCCTCTGCCTGACACTCTCGGGAAACTTTCTTCCATCCTAGTAGAAGTTACAGCCTGGGAAACAGCACTGTGTTAATCGCAATGAAGACAAATTGACTCCATACCTCAGCATAAAGGGAAAATGCTATGTTTCTCTGTCCTCTCAGCTGCTTAAAGACTGCATCATCTGATATCTATTTGTTCCACATAGGATTTGGAAGAGAGGGGAGCCACTTTCTGCCCCTAACCCCAAATAACCCAAACCCTTGGCCACTTGCAGACTCTGCTTGGCTGCTCCAAGGGTCACAAAAAAGCTAAGGACTTTTATTAAATACTCACCAGGTAATACACAGAAAGAACTATGTCCAGAGCCAACCCCTCAAATTGCTTTTTCTGTCCCCTGGAGTGACTTATACAACACCCATTCCCCTCAGAAATTACAGAAACCTCTTCTCTGTCCCGAGTGAAACTTGAAATCACAGAAGTACAGCAAGTCTCTCCACTCCTTGCTCCATCTTTAGGCTTCTTCCACCAGTTTAGTGAGGATTTCTGCTCCCTCTGAGGTAATCACCAGGGTATGTTCAAATTGTGCCGATCTGAAATTCACATTTAGCAGTTATGAGGGGGAAAACACATTCACCATGCCTGGAAACTCATCTGTTTGGTTTTTTTGGGCTGTCAGTGATGAGTTCCATGTCTAAGGAAATACCAAAAAATAAAATCAGGCACCTTTTATTGTCTACAGAAATTGCAGTCCATTTATCCTCCAGAATCTTAAATTCAGGGGATCCTTCCATTATTATTGGCTCTGCAGAAAGAAAAACAAAATGTATTCTAAAGTTAGTTGCACTCCTGTGTGGATTGTGAAACAATCAAGAAAGGGGGAGCATCTCAGCAGGTAGCTCCCCTTCCACACAGGTCCCATCTCCCTGCGCTGGCATCCTCTTGACACGCTAAAATGTGAACTAAAAAGGAAGACAAAATAGCAAGGTAGGAAGTTGCCCATTCCTCTTTTGTAAAGGCATGGAATTTTAATCAAGCTTTAATTAAGACCGCGTGGATAATAACCAAAGCACCAACCACATTTATAAACAACAGATAGTTTTAAATATTTGAATTTTTAAAACAGGCTTAAAATGTTCATTAAATCAGCAAAACAACAATTTTCTTATTTCCTTCTAATTGCCGTGCCATTTAGCCACACAGTGAGAACGAAGGCTTTTCCCCCAGCAGTTCTCCACGACTAGAAGCGAGCACGATCAGTCTGCGGGGCGAGGCTCCGGCTGGTTACCGCCGCCGCCGTCCCCAAACCCAACAGCGGCTCTGGAAGGCAGCGAATGACTAAGTGCCACCAGGCTGCTCGGCTTCGGGGACACGATCGCGTCCTTCGCACCCTCCTCAAATCAAGTGTGCTGGCAGAGTCTCTGCCTTGCCAAAAATAATATAAAATATTAGCAAAATTTATAATTAACATTTCATACTTTAAATCTTGTAATTTGAAAATTATTTCATCCAAATAGTTTCTAATGCATTTTTTAAATGGTATTTTAATCTATTTCCTAAGAAGTCAATCTCACCGACGTCCCCCTGTCTGCACGGTTATTTCTATATCCCAATAAAGAAATGTTACAGATCTGGGCTGCTCCGTGTGTGCTTTTTAACAGAAAACCATAGCAGAGAGTTACTAACCTATTGTGAACGCCATTCCCTCTTCCATTAACAAATCACTGTCATTGGCTACAAAAGAAAAAAAAAGCAACGTTTATGCATCTTGGGTCTTTTTTTNTTTTTTTAAGAGAACGCAACCAAGCCCTTTGTTTAAACCCCTTTTTAAACCCCTCGCAGGTACTGTGCACCCAAGCCCCGTTATGAGCCGGAGCACCCGCCGAAAGCGATCCCACCCCGGCCGCAGCGAGACCACCCCGACGGCGGCTGCTTCCAGGCCGGGAGCTTTAACGTTTTAGCAGAGATTTTTCTTTGTCCCGTGACAAACTTTGCCGGCGTGGCTCGGGCGCGGGCGGGATGCGGAGGCGCGGGACGCGGCGGCTGCCGCCCGGAGCGGTCCGCGGCGCTCAGCTGCCCCGGCAACTCCGTTAACGAGCGACTTGTCCTCATAAAAACCCACGCGACCCTCAGAAAACGAGGCCGGGGATGCCCTCCAGCTTCCCAGCGATTTAATCTCCCCACCGGCAATCCCCCCGCCCGGCGGACCGGCAGCGTGCGTGGGGGTGTGTATGGGTGTGTGGGGCTCTGCTCGCTTTACCGCCCTCCCTCTCCCCCTCCCCGCAGCCCTCTCATCGCCCGGCCGGAGCGGAGCGGCGCGGGGGAAGACGGGCCCGGCGGGCGGGAGCCACTTACCGTGGTGCCACACCTCGGGGTGCCCGTGAAAGAACGACCCGATGCCGTGGCCGACGAAGAAGGGGCAGACCTGGAAGCCACCTTGCCATGCCAAGGAGCTGCGGGGGCAAAGAGGACCTGTCAGGGTGCGTGCACCCACCACCAGCCCCGCTAGACGGCCCCAGCCCCTGCTATCGCGTCGCTACCGACACCGGGTCACCACTTTGCCACCGTTCCGAAAGACAGTCATTGAAGGGAGCATGGCTGAGCCATTGTTAGGTTTCAGAGTTAACATGCCTGCCAAGAGAGGCTGGTAGTTGCCGTGCCAGCCCTGCTAAGTAAAACGGCAGTGTATTGTTTCCCTGCTTGATGGAGGGTAACCTTTTCCACAAGCACACTGAGCACTCATTTTAAGATGGCACAGCTGAAGTTGCCAAGTCGAGCAGCCAAGGCCCCAGCACAGTACCGAACTGCAGCCTCTGCCGAGTTCTCTGTAAGTGCAGAGTCTGTGCTGGGCTGCAACACCCAGGGGCCTGCACTGGGTTTCCTGCAGGAGTTAAGAGCCCTACTACTTTGCTTTCCTAATACTTCAAACACTTAGTATAAAACTGTATTGAAAGTTCAGCAAATACATGTATGCTAAATAACAATGTATTTCTAATGAATCCATTGCCACAGAGGTAAAACCAAATAATAACAATGACAGTATTTCAGTTCTGAATGAGAGATCTGCCCTGCCTTTCATGGCCTGCCTCAGGGAGTAGCATCTCTGAGAACTGCCTGCAGGACCACGGCTGAGCAGTGATCCCCACCCATGGTAGGAAAGCAAATTCCTATCCCAGTTCCCCAAAACTGGAGGACCTGGAGATACATGGGGTATCCTCTGGCTGCTGGCCCACCCCATGTCTGCAGGCTTCACTTTCAGGGTCTCCCTGTACTCAAGCAGTGGTGGAGGCAGTGGTGGACAGAGTGATTTGAGGCAGCTCAGCCAGGAGGCCTGCCCACATCCAAAGCAGAAAAATGCAGAGATTCACAAAGATCTGTAGATGGACTAGAAGTGACAAGGAGGTTACCCTTGTCCCTGCATATCACCCCCATCCTATTTCTAAAATCAAACAGGAGCAAGACAGGAACGCACTTAGCTTGAAGAGATTTTGCCCATAACATTAAAAGCTTCATTTGCTTCTTTGAACAAAGGTAGGCACTAAAGAACTTCAGGTTTGTCTGTATTTACATCTTAGGAAATGCTCTCTCACAGTTTCACTAAAGGTGGAAAGCTGAAATAGTTAGAAAACTCAACTAAAGGTAAAGCTGTTGCAGAAATTAAAGCCTGTTAATCCCCATGGGGTAGCTTTTATTCAGGTGCAAACTGGCCTCAGCTTGCTGTACAAAGTAATCACCTTTGCACACCAGGCTCCACAGACTCTGCAGTGCTGGCTCCAGTGCCCATGGGTCATCGTCCCAGAATTTAATGCCACTCAATTGAGGGCCATGCTGCTCCACCACAGTAAAACGGCAATGAGAGAGTAGAGTTGGTTAATGCTGCCCTGTTCAGACCTTAGAACATGTTTTAACAGGATTCGTATATTACCTTTCACCTATCCATTGCTCTGATATAAAGACTCATGACATTTCTTCATTAACTCTGGAGAAGAATAGAAATTTCAGGTTTAACTACCCTCAAAATTCAAAGTACTGGCAAAGAGGATTACCGATAAAGCTAGAAACTGGGGCTTAATTTGTTTGCACTCAAAGTCCAGGCTTTACAAATAATCTATAGATACATAAACTTTATACATCAATTATTTTGAAAAGAAATCACAAAGGATTATGCAATGAGAAGTCCTACTAGAAATGGAAAATAATTTCTCCCTGTCTTTCTATCATGTTCCCCATATTTGGGTCAGAGACTTGGCCTGCTGGCTATGATGCTGCTGAAGGTCAAGCAAGAAGTACAGGCAATGGTGATGAGTTAGAAAGCCAGATTCCTCAGAATCATACACAAAATCCAAGATCTCCAGTGACCAAGCCCAGAGCAATGCAGATGATGATTCCCATATGACTGAAGTGACTCTCTGAAGAGAGATGGGAGAAGCCATTCATGCAACGTGTGATAAGGTTTTCTTTCATCTTCTTCTGTCAGTCTTTTTGCAAAATCATAAACAATCACACCAACTGTTCAGCTTTGCTGATGTCCTTACATGGCATCCCTGACCACTGACAGAGCATGGTCATTTTCTGTATTACTACAGGATTTTTTCTTCCAGAAAAATCCATGTTGTGTAGCAAAACAGAAATAAATTCTCCCTGTGCATCTATTCTTCTGAACACCATGGCTACATACTTTCCAGTGAGCAGGAGAAGCTCCAGCCTCAGCATTCAGCTGCTGCCAAGGAGGGTGGCAGTAGCAGCAGGAGCTGTGTGTTGGGCACCAAGTGCACAAGCACTGGGGCACACAGAAGGCAGTGTTACAATAGTATCCTGTCCTCATGCAGTCAAAGAAATGGTTCATATGCATCTCATTGGTGAATTCTACCACTTTCTTGCCAAACAGCTTGAAAACAACTCTGTTAGCATCAGTACTTCAGTGGTTACTGTCTATGATCAAAAGAGAGGATCCTGGAGCTCACAGGGCTTTGACATCTACACTGACAGACACTATGCCCCTCCTTCTTCACTCTTATTTACATACATAGAGCCTTGGTATTCTCTACATAAGATGTAACACGGTCAACAGACCTGAAGTGACACACAGGAAATAAGCTGCAGGTATGAAATTCAGCCATTTTCAATCTGGTTTTAGTATTTGCATGCATTTCAGAAGGTCCTATGAGGCGTTTCTCTCCACAACTACTAGCTTTACTTTGGAGTATTTAATAAATCCTAGTGAGCTCTTACATTCTTGAGGAGTTACAGTAAAACACCCAGCTTTCATAACAAAACAAAGCTACAACTTGCAAAGGTAATCCTGTAAGTGTACATGTTGGCTATAACTTTGAGACAGCTCTGAGAAGAGTGAATTGAACCATTGGCCTTGGTTAGCCTCTCCAGTCTCCAGGATTCCCAGGCTGTGGAATCTGATTAAAAATCAAGACACCAGGGAGTGGAACATTTTTGCACACATTTGTTACTGACAACAGCTCAACATTTTGGTCTCACTGTCTCACTGCCCAGCTCAGGACCTGTCAGTGGTGGCCTTTCTTTGCAGCTTTCCCATAAGAAATCTTACAAGATTGCAGCCCCAACTTCATCAGATGCGTCTTGCAGACAGGCAGGGTAAGCTTAGACAGCTGGAAGAGCCCTAACTGCAAGTGGGAAAACAGTGAAGGCAGGAGGCAGAGGTTGGCATGGCTGAGCTGGACTGCCTGACATCTGCTGTGGGAAAGGATGTGCCAGTCTGCCAGTTCCCCTTGGATGGGGTACATCCCAGCAAATCATTTCCAGAGCAAATGCTGGGGCAGCAGAGGAGCTGCCTAACCTAACAAGACAGCATCAAGAGAAAAAGAAGGTTCTTCGGAATAATCACTGTTAAAAATACCCATTGACAACATTTATTATCAGACAGATTGATCTTTGTTGCATATTTGGGCAGAGGTGAATTGGGCAGGATTAAAAGCATAATTATTTAGTGAGCCAGTACTTGATTTTATGTTTTGCTGCCATGTGTTCTAGCCCAGTGGCTGCAGAGTCAAGAGTAGCTGCAGTGCTGCATTTCTTTTGCTGATGGCAAAGCCAGGCCAAGTGTCTGGCATTGGCATGGATGGGCAGTGACCCAGCTGGTGAAGGAACGTCACCGAGGGCCGAGCTCTCCTCCTGAAGCCAGTGTCAGAGCCTGCCATACGGCGGTGTCATGCTTCAGAGAGTGCAGACAGCAGAGATAGGTGTCAGTTGCCATCTGAGCATCCTCTTCCCATGTTGCCAGACAACAGCTAATTCTCTGAAAGGAGGGATAAGTGTGGAGACATGCATTGCTGTCCTGACAGCAGCCTATCAGGGAAATTGCCACAAAGGAGGAACAGGCAGGACTGACTCTCTAGAAAGCTTTCCCTGATACTCATGCTTCCCCTCAAAGGAGCTCTTGGGTGATAAATCCCCCCTGTTAAGCTGAAAAGCAGGTTGAAAGAATTTCCTTAGGGGGCTGTCCTGTGCAGATACCCTCTAGGTGCACCTAGAGGAGCATTTTCTTTTTTTTTACCAAATTTTGTCACTTTTTCCTCAGGGTAGATCTGATCTAGTATTCTTAGCACTCACCAAAGGAAAAAAAAAGTGAAACAATCCCATTTTCAGCATTGATAGCTACTGCTTCTCTGGGCTCTGTGGTGGCACAAGGGAAGAAAGAATTTGACTGACTGGACAAGATGGCACAGACTGCTTTGCTGCCAAGGGTAAGCATCCTGGTGAACTGATCCTCAGCCAGGGATGCTTCTCCCACAGTGCCAGCTTCTCTTACCAGGGATGAAACCTTATCCAAAACAGTCCTGCAGAGCAGCATGACATGAATGGCTGAAGTTGTTAAACAAATTTGTCTTACACTTCTTGGCAGTGAATATACTTGAGAAACATTGAAACTGGTAACAGTCTCATAATAATTGGGTTCTCATGTAGGGATCTGATTTTTGCTTTTAAAATTAGAAGTAATCATGTTTGTCTCAGCTATATTATTAGCAAAATGGCCACTGAATGGCATACTTGGTTTTTGTTTTGTTTTTTTCTTTTTTTAAGTGTTGAAACCAGACTCATCTTAAACTATATTTATTTGTGATAAAAATACCTATTTTGAATAGTACCATAGTATCTAATTTGAGAAATTACAAAATTCTACAGGAAAAATATTCAAGTGGGGTTTTTTTCTGAAACAGTAATTCTAGACTGAGGGAATGCACAAGTTCAGGGATTCCCTATAATGACAATAAATGTTGAGGTATAATTAGTAATATTTTTGAAAGCCAACAATTGTTTTTTGAAAGAAAGGTACGTTTTAGTTTCAAACTGGAACACAAATTACTGTATTTTTCTTACAATAGTGCTGAACTTTTATTTGAGGTTCTCTGTTTCTGAAAGCAGACATGATGGATTGAAATAAAAGATAATTTATTGCAATGCTTACTTTCAAGTGCAGAGAGAAGCAGTGTAATTGTAATTTACAGTAGCTGTCAAGGAAAATCTATCACAGATGACATTAAAATGACTTATTTTGCCTGAGCCACTTATTGTTTAAATGTGCATAATCTGATAGAAACAGATTTTTTTTTAAATCCACTTTATATTGTTCTAAATTAATATCAAAACATATACTTACTAGTTAAACATTTTAAACCATTTATTAATACTTTCATCACTACTATTTTTTTTGTAGGAGTTGAAATTTGGTTTATTTAACGACATCACTTGTAAGTTCTTTAGCTCTCTACACACATAACACTTTCATGCACTTGGACTCACTGTCTAAAACACAGATTTCAAACTAGATATATTTTTGTCTGAAAATATCAGAAATAGTAGAACACAATGGACCACAGGGACCAATTCCATTTACACTGGAACTGACCAATAGTTTTGATATGCCTTCCAGTAGAAAAAGGTTAGCAAAGACTCAAATTTTTTCTAAGCAAAGTAACTCAGGAATCCATGCAATCTTTTATTTGCAACTTGTAGCCGATGGAAGAACGAACTGCTATCCATGGAATACTCAGTGTCAGCTATTGAGCTCCCATGACAAAGACTATGTTAGAATATTGACTGCAAACTTACTCTGAGATATAATTATTCTAAAACCCACTGTAAAAAGGAAATATTCTCATTATTTGTGCATAAGATGCATTCTGGATATGACTGGAGCACCTTTACAGAAAAACTGATAAAAGAAACCTAGACACATTTCCATTCTGATGGACCTAAACGTTTTCAGCTTGTAGGTGCTTGTTCTCAGGCATTTATAATATCCAACTCTTGTGAAATTTGAGATTTTGATGTATATATAAATGTATTATATGTCTGTCTGCAAGCAAATGTCAAATGACAAATACCCTGAAACACACAGCTTCACCAAGGCAAGGTGAGCTTTCAGCAGAGGGAGTGTTAAAGTAGTTCTAAACAAATCAGCACATTTAAATCGTCAACATGATAAAATCTTGAGAAATATAGTTAATGACCTGCTATTTCATATGCAGTTTTGAATAGCTACTAGCTTCAATTAATCTGCTTTGCAAAGGGGACACTGACTATATATTTACATTTTGCAAGGAAACTGACCTCTGTAACAACACAGCAAAAATCCAATGTCACATTCAACTCTGTTCTTTTTCTTCTTTTTTTTTTTTCTTTTTAAAAAACAGCTAGAATTAATGTAGTGAATCTGTAATGAAATGCATTATCCTGCATGGAGATTTATCAGATTTTCCAACTGAATGCCATGCTTTGCTAGCACTAGCTGGAGTTCACCTGCATGTTGGTGTGGCGTGTGGCTCTTTTTTGTAAAGAGTTAAGTTGAACACAAAAAAAGGGAACAAAGGTCAGCACCCAGCCGCCACTTGAATGTGAGATTTTTCTTTTTATTCCCCTTGATGTATACTAGGCTCTGTGTTATTAGTCTTAATGATGGAAAATTGTAGTGTTGATACAAATCTTTTTTTCAAAGTAGTAGGCGGGAGCTCCATTTGTTAGTAAGTTTTTTTGTGACTAAAAGCCATGGACAGTACATTTATGTAGCAGTAAAAGGCCTAGATGCTCTTTCCATAGCAGAGCTAATTATTCCTACTGTGACCTTACTGATCTACCCTGTTCCTAGTACATCTCATCTGCACGCCTGTTCCTCTGTGTAGATGGTGTCAGAGAATATGAAAAACCCTATAATGAAACCATTTTCATGATGGAGAAAGGCTACTGGAGTTGCACTTGCTACAAAGAGGCTCAATTATATGAGTAATTGTGATAATTTTCTACATTCATAGCCTTCAATGGGGAAAAAAGAATGAGAGCCACAAAAGAAAATTACTTTAACAAGAAAGTACAGAGAGTAAAAATGGAAGAAGAGACAAAAAGGGGGAAAAAATAACCAGAAAAAAAAGTTTAAAAAATAGATCTGGAGGGAGGAATAGCAAGACAGGGAGAACAACAGAAATGCTCAAAAAGCCTATGTGCAGCTGTGTTGCACAATTAAATTGAATTTTTTTTCTGCAGTTGATGAATGTGACTACTGCAAATGTGCCTCTGTAGTTAGCTATCATTTGTTGTTCCGTGACAGGAAAAGGATAATTACCTCTCAGAGAGAATCAAAGGCTGACATGCCCTTTAGACACAGCCATGAATGCAGAGCTCGATAGAATGCTTGAATAAGAATCCAGTGTTCTGTGCCCCCTTCTACTCAAGAATAAATTTTGTTAAAATGCAAGAGCACCACCAGTAAATTTGTTGAACCCTAGGTGTTCAAAAATATGAGGTGCATCTATCGACTCATCCCATTTGCAAAAATAAAACTACATTTTGAATTCACTTCTATTATATTCATGGACAGTAAGATAGTGAGATATGCATTAAATTTCTTTTCCCAGTAGGGGTCTGATTCAACATTTCCTATGAAAGAACAGAAAGACACTATCCTTTTTCTCCAGGCTAGTTAGCCTATAATTTAAAACTGTCAAAAACACAATTTTATACAAAGTCTTCAATAAAAGCTTCTCAGATATAACCCAAAGAGGTTTTACTAAAGTTTGATTCAGACTCTGTTACAATATTTTTAAAGCTATAAATACATCTAACTGATATTTTGCCGTTCTCTTTTTTTCTTAAAGTATTTGAAGATTTACAAAGAAAAAAAAAGGCAGCATCCTTTCAAGGTGACTAAGCCTTGCAGCTTTTAAGTAATCAGAATGAATTCAATAGCTTGTTGGGACCATTAGCAGTCCGAAGCAGTATTGCTTAATGAAATGTATATGATATATGTCTATTTCTTTCTTTTGGCAAACATTTTAAAATAATCCATAGGTACCTTCAAAAAACTAAGACGCATTTTTATTTAAAGCCATCAGCAGAAGAGTCATGACTGCATTTATGTGAAGGCTAGAAGAGATGCAAAATAGGGAAAAATCTCTGAATGTCAGCTCCTTTTTTCCCTATGACGTTAGCAGGCACTGCTCTTTGTAAGATCAGAAGCTCTTGAGTTAAATATTTTCGTAGTTTTTAAACAAAGAGCTTATTTATGTTGACTAATTCCTTTGTAACATTCAATGAAAACAATGGTTTCTAACTGTCTTACACTGTTAGACAGATGTGGTGTAGTGTCACACACAAATAAAAAATAAACAAAACCCCACTGCAAATTACATCTATTAATTTAAATCTACTTTATGAATATCTTTGTCTTTTTCTACAGTTATCTTTGCTGACCCTAGTGTAATTCACTTAAAAAAAATACCTCTTACCCAAGGAACAACATTATAGCTTGGCAGTTCACATACTGATATCAGACTGAAATGATGGTTTTGAATCATAAAACATGTCATCAGCTTTATACCAAACCACCAATAACCTTTGTCCCATTTGCCAGCCCTCCTTTTACTTGTCAATATAAGGCTTACCTGATTGTGTTTCCAATTACAGAGAAGGGAGCCCCTGGTCTGCAAGCTGCAATTGCTTCATCTCTACATTTCCTGGCAACCTCCACTAACTTTTCACCAGATTTATCCACATTGCCCACCAAAAAGGTTTCAGAAGTGTCACCATGGTAGCCATTGTAATACACCTAAACATACACAGAAATGCAAAGACATTTTCTCATTTTGTATCCAGAAACAAATCATTGCCTTAATTAAATCCATTCTTTCTGGGAACAAGCTATATTTTGCAACAGATAGACAGGTAAGTCATATCTGCAAGACTGGAAAAGCAAAACATTGCAGAGGGAAAAAAAAGAAAAGCTTGAAAGACTGCAAGGTGCCTAAGGGTTGCCAATGTGGCCAATTAAAAATTCAAGAAAAGCAGAAGCTGTGCATCAGTGCCCAGCAGTGCACCAGGCAGTGACACTGCTCAGCCACAGGACATGAGAATAACTGGGCTGCTTGTGAGAAGATGGGTGGGGGTGTGGATGGGCTGAAGGGACCCTGGGGGCTCTAGGGTGCCCAACCATCCTGGCCCCTGCCCCTGCAGCCAGGGACCTGCTTGCACCCCAGAGGGGCAGGGACTGAGCCCCAGTGCTGGCCATGGGCATGGGGGAACCTGTTGGTGGCTGGCAGGGAGGTGAATGTCTGTAGTCAGCAGCCCCTGTTGGAGCTCTGAGGTGAGAGCCATACCCTGCTACCAACAGCCAGAGTGAACCCCACAGACCAAATCCACTGTCAGCTGTTGCAGGTTTTCTTTAATCTCATTTTGAAGCTACAATGTGGCATTAACATTGGATTTTACTCCTGATTTCCAGATATGAATATTGAGAGAATAAATGTACTGCTGTGGCACTGAAAAATTTCATGTTCTGAGAATGAAAAATGTTGTTGAACTAATTACATCATTTTAATTATGTAATTAGTTTTTTTTTAATTTTTCTTTTTGACGTTCCATAGGTTTTAAATGTTAGCCATCCTGAAATTCTCTGTTGAGCACAAGAAATCCTGGCTATGGACTATGGAGCTCTGCAACACACCATTAAAATGGGGTTTGCAGCTCTGCACATGGCAGGCAGGCCCATAATTGTAAGACCAAGTGATATTTCCCTACAAAAAGACAAATCATAATGCTGCACAGTTTTGATCTTCTAAAACATTTTTTCTCTCCCAAACAGTGGACAACTATCCTTCTACAACTAATTACTCACTGAGCTCGAACCACTGAACTTTTGCCACTGGCAAGCTATTTGTGAAAGACAGACTCACATTCTTTTTGGTTGATTCCAAAAATCAACCAATCAATCATAAAAAAAAAAACCATAACCCCCAAAACCCCGTGCTACACACAGTTTATCTCAGGGCCAGGTTTGTCTTCAGGCTGAGATATAAAGAAAATGCAGGCCATTAGAAGCAAGGGGTATGTTAAAGAAAGGTGAGTGCCAGCAAGGACCCAACTGTGGCTCCAATAGAGCCACTGCTTTGGCAAAAAGCAGCTGCAAATCCTCTGCTCTACACCTTCCTCTGCCAGTTCAGACTACCACAAAATCATTTTTTATTTTTTACTGAATGCCCATTGGGCAGGTTTTAAAGTAGACAGTTCATATTTAAACTAAACTAGTTTGGTTTTAGCTCTAGCAAGGAAAACACACAAACCCCCAACATTAAACATAATCATCCTGGAAAAGCAAATACAGATTTAAAACATAGGAGAGCTAAAAAAACCCAAACCAACAAAAAACAACAAAAAACCCAACTACAAACCAAATAATAATATTTACTGCAGCCCATCAGCTGCAATTACATATTTCTGATGTTAATAAACTACAACCACAGCAACTGTAACACACTATATTCTTAAAATTCAGTGAAAGAACCAAGTTGTAAGAAACATTAACCTGGTAACAATAGGCTGAAAATTGCACTATGCTGAGGATCCAGTAATGGATAACACTATTGTCTCTATACTAAAACACATTTTCAAGTCCACATGTTTCAAGCCTATAAAATTTGTATTTCATCTATGAAATGCTACCATCTTAATTGTGCTAAAATTGATTTTTTTTGTTCAGATAATCTGTACACAGAGCTAGGTATTTACACTTAACAACCTGAGTATTATTTAATTACTTTATAGAACCTGTACACAATTATAAACAATTTGTTGTGCAATATTTACTTTGATTTTTATTCTGTCCAACTGTGAAACGTTCCAGTTTTGCTCATTAAAAATAAGCTAAGAGATCAGTTAATAATGCTGAAAAATAGTATTTTTTCCTCAGCTGTTTTGGACTAAGCAATTATCACACAGAGAACAGTTCAGTTTTAAATGATAAAAAAAATCTTACAAAGATAGTCAGCAATTCCCATCCTTGCAGGAATCTTCACATTCACAGAAATGTCAAGATTTATTTTATTTTATGAGAGTAAATTAAAAGCAAATAAATATATGTCTGCAAAAAGGCCAGTAACATTTAGTCAGACATTTGTGAAGCAGAGTGGACAAGATATGCACACTATGTTAATATAAAAATTTAATTTAGTTTATAACGGAAAGTATCTGTGATATGATAAGTGATATGATTATTACCCTGACAGACTGAACAAAAAGTAAAATGAACCTTAAGGAGATACAGAGAAATATGATTTAAATAAATCCTTAGTTGTTGCAAACTGATTTACCTTAATAAACTGAACAGTGACACCAGTTCACGAAAGTTAAAATGAAGGTCAAAAATAAAGTTTAAAAATGCTAGATTGCACTGTGTAAACCTGATAGTCAGAATTCTACAATTAGAAAGTATGGAGATGGGAAAGAATTAAAAAAGATCAAAACTCCAAGCCAAACCAAATCCAGTTCTGGATCACATGTGAGTATATAATGGGAAAAAGGTCATTGACCCTAATTTTAATAGAAAAAATATTTTAGAAAGCTTGAATCTTGTGCTCAGAGGTAGGTCTGCTGAAGATTTCTTCACTCTGCCAGTATGAACATAGTATCAAGTTACCAATAGGTTCTTTAATGATTTAAAAAGCTTGTTTTTATGAGATTCTACTCCTTTGTATGTGACATATTATTGCAAAATAATGGAGGGATTAAAAAAAATCTGTGTTCATACTAGAAATTAACACCACTTAAGAAAAACAAAAACATGCACAGCAAAAAGAAAAAAAAACTTCTGCAAGACACAATTTTTTTTTTTTCATAAATGAAGTGAGAATTAGGTTTCCAGTTCCTGTGCTTTCTTGCTCCTAGGAAAACCCAGCCTGTGTTTATTTAAATAGCTATAATTTATGATTCCCTGGAAATATTAAGTCACAGTTACATTACACTATTTCTGTTTCTGATCAAAAGGTTCAGGGCTTCTATACCAGAAATGGAACACAACACTACCTTTGGGGATTTTAATAAATGTAGGGAACACTGCTAGCAAAAGAGTTGCTGTCCAAATAGACTGACATACCCAGGCCAATGCAGCCTCTAATGACAGAGTAAGATAATGTCAGGCCCCACTCAAAATCAGCAGGAAGAGGAAGATCAATCTTGGCAGAGTGAAGGAAAAATGCTGGCTTTCTTCATGTTAGCTCATCTCATACATATCTATCTTCAGCTGCTGCCCAGTACTGTGGTGCTCTGCATTAACTACACAGTGGATCAATAACAATTACACCTTCTCAAAAACATGACACATAGCAGGATTGGGTTGACATTTCACTTAGGCCAACATTGATCTCAGTGCATCTGATTCCAGTCCTAAATTCAAGTCAGGCCTGAGTCTAGCTGGAATAAACACACAGTTAAAAACAAAAAAGGAAACCAGCTGCTTGTGCCTTGGCTCAGAAGTAAACAGCACATCCATCTGTGCATCCCCCATCTCCAATACACTATTCTTCCTGTTGCTACTAGTGATTCTAAAGTTGATCAAAGACTATTTTTTTATATGAATTACTCACCGTGACATCAATGTTGATAATATCTCCATCCTGAAGAGGTCGACTGAAACATAAACAGAAAAAAAAAAATAATGGTGACAGACAGTTCCCAACAAAGGGAATATAAGAATAAACACCTAATGACACATACATAAAAAATCAAGGGGTAGATATTTTGTGATGGAGGAAGGCAGAAGCAAACAGAATAACCATTTTTAATGTTCAGCTCTGACTATTTAGAGAACAAGTGTAGCTGAATATAAAATAATGAGAAACAACTACCAGAAAAACATATCAACACCTGAAAAATCTAGCATTATATTTATTCTTTTTCTCTCACTAGGGTTCATATTTTACTTTGTGAGTAGCTGAATGTATTGAGAATATAAAAAAAAAGCCCCACATAAATTCAAATATATTTATTCCTTAGCCTATACTTATTTTGCTGGATGAACAAAAAAATCAGACCATACTGGTTTTTTTTCCTCACACACACTAAACTCAAAATGCAATATGCTATTTTTCTTTAAGTGTCTGGAAAAACAGGATAATATATTTCTTTTCCTATTTCACATATATTTCTGTAACAGCTATCAGCATCATAGGGTAACACGTTCTGCATCTACAATGCGCTTAAGTATGACATTTAGTTAAGCTGAAGTATATTCAATATTAAATACAATTTATTAATTCCAGTTTAAGATTTTAATTTCCAGTTGTAAAATGTACATTACTGAGGAAATACCTGTCAGGAATACCATGACATACCACGTTGTTTACAGAAGTACAAACAGATTTTGGAAAGCCTCCATAGCCCAGAGGTGATGGATAGGCATTCTGTCTGATTATTTCATGATGAACAATGGAATCTATTTCTTCAGTTGTCATGCCAACCTAAAATATCAAACATAAAATCCTGTTAAAAAAGCAAAGAGAGTTTCTCATACTTGCTGAATGAGATTGCAGCCAAGCTTCAATGAAATATTGGGTGTTTCAAATACGCTGCTTTGATATACAAAACACTACACTGTCTGATATACTTTATTGATATATGGACTTTTTTTTTTTCAAAAAACCCTCTGAAAAAGAGATTTTAAATAAAGCATGCAGTAGAAATAAGCACTCAAAGATTCCTAGAAAACCTAAAATCCTGTCTACTTCCTTTCTATTATTTTTTCCATATCTACTTTCTCAAAGACACCAATTTCTCTTGGCATCGTTTCAGTAGCTGCTATAGAAATGTCTTGTTTCAAAGCTTTCAGTCCCTTAAAACACAACATTACTTCCCCCTTTTATTTGTAAAAGAAAGGATATTAAGTCTTGTAATTGCCCAGTACATTCATCATAATGTATTCAAGCATTTTAAGAAATTGTTTTCCAGGTATTCCTAAATTTATTAAAACATTGAAATATTTAGATTCAAATTTTAAGGATATTTTACTTAAAGTTGCCACAGCCTGGATGATCATAATGAATCTACAAGTACCGAACCATCATTTTTAGAAATCTTAATTTTTATGCTTGATGTTTTCTAGATTAATCTTTTCTGCAAGATTTTACATATTAAAAAACCCCTCTCATAAATCGTTCAGCCATTTTCTGGGTATCCATGGAGTGCAAAGTGCACATGCTTAAAATAACATTATTCTTGCTTTTCTTTTGGATCAACTCTGTCTCTGGAATGGTTAGAGCTGAAACTTGGTAGGGAAACCTCTCTAATTGAGAAGTACTTTTGAGGGTTTCTCTGTAAATTGATCTTGCTTTGAATGAGTTTGGAGCCTTTGAAAATCATACTTTGTACAGATACAAGTATCATTCTTAGCACACTGAAGGAAATATCACAGTGGCTGTGATTTTGAAGTAACATGTGGAATACAGGTAGGCTGTGGAGCAAGAGACAGTTATATATTGAAATACTGCGTGGCCATGCACAGCCAACACAGGAGAGTGCACTTGTGTACTGTGTTGAGGACAAAACCAGGTCTGTTTACTCAGCCGAATTTTGTTCAGCACAGAAACGCTGTTGGGCAGGTGAGGAGCACTGAATGTGGGTTCAAGACCAGGATTTGGGATTACTGCACATGCCCCCCGTTTCGCAGCCGCAGCCTTGGCAGGCTGGATTGGATACAGCAGCCGTTGGTTCTGCATAAATACAGGCTTGTTGCTCCTGCCTCTGCTCAAACATCTTCATCTTTAGCTCACAGACAAACTGAACTGCTGTGTACCTGACCGGCTGCTGTCTACTGCTTCTCTGCTCAAGCAATTTGATGTGGTTTTCGGATACTGAGCAGACAGATCTCTGGTCCCTGCATGGCTTACACTCTGTGCAAAGTTCTGCTTTTAACAGTATGTGCTTTACTTTTAAAGATACTTTTGCTAGCTGGGCAAGTTAGGGGTGGCACCTGCTGTGCCCCTAATGCCTTATTCGGAACAGGACAATTCAACGGTCTATAATAAAATATTTTCATGTCCTAGAATCTGTGGTTTTATGCCCGAATCTGTAACTCAAACTCAAGAAAGCTATCATATATAATACTGTATCGTAATTTGAAATCCCACAGGTAATGGCAACATCAAAACCATGTTCAAACTCTATCTCTTTGTATCCATGGATTTTAATGCACCTTTGTTACATTGGGGGATCTTAACTGCCACTAGCTAAAGCACAGGCAAGAGCCAGTTTGGAGGACTGTGTGCGAGGCAGGTTCAGCAAAATAACAGGAACAGGAGGAGGGATGGGACTCTTCAGGTAAAACAGGAATATAGAGTTTAGCTTATGAGAATAGGCTAAAAGATCTTGGTTTGTTCAGTCTGGTGCACAGCTCTATTCCTGTATGAAGGGGAAGACTCATGGAAAGGCAGGAAACCATTTAAATTCAAGAGTAGTGTTGGCACCAGAACAGATGGGTATAAATTGACCACATGCAGCAACAGGCTGGAAAGCAGAAGATGCTCACTGTCAATAAGGGAGTGTTTTGGAGCATCCTCCCAGTCAGTGGAGCCTTGAACAAACACTTAATTGTGTAAAACAGAGTTCACCACCAGTCTGTGACTGACCTGGGCCATGGTCTCAGCATTGCAAATCCAAATACCTGCTCTCTCCCAGTACACAGGTCCTGGTTATGTAATTATTACCTTATACACCTTTTTGCTCCAAAACATTCATTATGCAGGTGTAGTATTTTGCTATTATGTATGATCTGGCACATAATATGAACTGCATCATAAACTACACCATACTGCATACATGTGTATTTATACATGATAACAACCAAAGAGTATTTGTGAAAAATTGCTCTCATTCAAAACCCACATTGCATTCTGTTCCTTTGGAAACGTGTATATGCCTTTAACTTTAAATGAATAAGCTTTATTCTACTGAAAAACAATTGAACATTATAAA
Organism: Peucedramus taeniatus; assembly: GCA_013400575.1. Taxonomy (NCBI): domain Eukaryota; kingdom Metazoa; phylum Chordata; class Aves; order Passeriformes; family Fringillidae; genus Peucedramus; species Peucedramus taeniatus. The sequence continues at coordinate 182,346 of WBNO01000766.1, forward strand.
GTTAAACATGCACAAAGCTATGTAAGATTAAAGCTTCAGGCAATTTTGTTATTTGCCATCCCAGCTCCAGAACTATACTTTTGTGAAAGAGTGATGATAGCTGAAAGAAAAATCCCTTTAAGTCAATGGCATTGACCTACGGTCCCCATCTATCTCTGCATCTCATAGCTACTCAACCCATTTCACCTTATCCAATATGCTATTACATGAAATACCAAGTCAAGGCTAAAAAAGCATTTCTTCATCTGCAAAACCTGGTAGTAGGCTCCTCCCTCTACATTTTTTCTTAGGAGGCATCCTAAAAAGCACACTGTAGGAACATTTCTGGAAATCATGAGGCTTTACTATCAATGCACTCTGAAAAATTGTGTAGAATTTGGCAGCTGTTTTTTCCAGTGACAGCTCTATGAGTAGTATTGGATCCCACACGACAGTGAGGTCTAAAGGATGGACAGGAATGGAGAAGGCAGACCAAGTGTGGGCTTGTACACATGCAGAGCTGGAAAGCATGACATATGAGGTAGATGGGCCACGAAATGAAAGGAAAAAATGTAGCATGTGCCTTAGGAGAAACACACATGATTTGACACAATCTGATGAGAGGGAGATTACAAACACAGAGATACTACACCTGAGCCAGTATCTATGCACTACATACGTCCAAAGTACAGAAATAATTAAACAGGCATATCATGAACTGAATCAAAAGTTCAATCAGTAAGTACCCTTATTTTTTCTGGATCAAACTTAAAGTTGGATGCACATAACAGAAAAGTTAAAAGAATAAAAAAGTGGGAACAAAACCCAAATAAGCATAAAAAACATTAAAAAAAAGCATAAAAAACACCCAAGCTGTTATGGGACTTCTGTAATTGTTACCTTTAAGCCCTTTCCAGCCAGAAGCAGGACATGACGGGCCAACTGACAAGCTTGACGAAGCCCTTGAATCTGATCTTCATTCTTAATTTCTATGTCGTCTCCCCAGTCTGGTACAATGCCTGTCGTCACATAGTCTGGCTTCTTTATGTGCTTGGAGAAAAAGGATTGAAAATGAAGATCAGAAAACTGAGCATGACAATGGGATCATTTTCTCAGATATTGCCTCCTGCTTCATGGCAGCTTGCCCTTTCTGTCGTAGTATCGACCTTCCTAAGCCATCAGGGCAAACCCTCAAGGCTGCCTCAGTATTTCTTCCACTGCCCTTTTGAACTTAACATTGCCTGTTACTACTGACTTACACAGTCTGTTAGCCTTCCAGTGCTGAAACCCCAGATACTGCAGCTGACTTCCAGCACAGACAGTCTCAAGTTAAGAAACTGGGAGAAAGACTTTAAAACTCTTCATTTTCTTTTGCAAAGAGGAACATTTTCTACAAAAGGCAGCTAAACACTGGAAGTGATGGGACAAACATACAGAACTAGTCTCAAAATTAAACCTGATCAAATCCTGTGCTTCTCATTCAAACAAAACTATTGAGAAATCTGTAAGATTGCCTTTTTACTAAGAACCTTAGGATTTAACTGATTTTAATTTAAAGGCTTTTACACATTAATCTAGTTCAGATGCTGCGCCCAAATTTGTCCATCTACAACATTACACAAAGGTATCCTAAATTGCTATGTCAAGGGAAGTGTAATAAACCTAATTTTTTCCACACAAGAACATCTCAGCCCTTGTATGAGGTGAAATTTAGTATCTGATTTTTTAAAACCCACAATGATTTAACAATGTTTATAAACATGAAAACTAATAAGAACAGTAATGTCTTGCACAGAGTTGGAAATGTACTTTCTCTCAGAGAGTCCTGGGCTGTTTCACTGGCTGTGAAAGAATCCCTTTGCCCATGACAGCCAGGCTGATTTTCTGCCATGCTGGCCATAGGGTGAGTTTTGCACTGACTTCACAAAATACAGAGTCAAGCTGGCAGGCAGAAAACAAAGTAGACATTTTGGCTGCACACAAAACAACCATAGAACAACAGGGTGTAGGAGTAACAAAGAGTGGGGCAACTGATGAACTCTATTGGGACTTTAAATAGGAAGACTGCTGTTACTGTTGCAGGTATTTTATGTGTAATCTGATAAAAACTATGAAATTATCTTCAGCAAACTTATGTCAACAGAATTTCAGATTCCAATTTCTTTAAAATGAATGCCATAACAACCATAACGACATCCTATTGCAATAGTTTGGGCCTTAGTCAAAAAAAACCCAACCAAAATAACGCCATTTGTTAGACTGGCAACTCCATACACAGCATCACCCTCGCTTCCCCCTTGGAGGGCACTTATCTAGTAACTGAGACATGATCCTACTGACCTCTAAGAACTGTGAAGGGAGAAGCCCAAAGCAGAGTACATACAAATGTCCATGTAGACAGTTTCACAACAACATCTTAAAAACCACTGTTATTTCAATGTGATTTCTGCCATACTCTGAATAAAAGTAAAAACTTTGCCCTCAAGTTTTCGGAGTTCATAGATGTGGACTGATTTTTAGATGTCTGAGAACTCTGATCTGGGAAGACAACTTTTCATTATGACAATACATTTCTTCCTCTTTATCCTAAAAGAAGCATCTAAATACAGACAATAAAGTTTTTAAATTCTATGATTTTAAGCTTTTGAAAATATATAGAGCGCGTAACCCTATGTCCTCCCTGCACACAGAGCTTTCACAGCCTCTTAGGGCTAAAAGCCCTATTTCCATCATTCTTATCTGTTCTCCTATTTAACAACTTCTTAGTATATCTGGCCCATGGAGATGCTCTATATTTGGCATTAGAAATCTATATTAAAATTCAAAACAAAATTGTAAGAAGTTCTAATACACATCCTGTGAAGCACTATTTAGAGGGGTACTTTGGTTTCTTTTGGCTAAAGGAAAGATACTAAACAGTTAATCTGTATGCTGTAATTAAACGGGAAAAAAAGAAAAGGAAAAAAAAGGAAACAAGAAGTGGAACACATGTTAAATTTGCATTTGCATCAAAAAGTCCCTTTTGGCTTTAAAGTAAATAAAACCAAAAATATATGTTGCAAGGAATAAGAACACTCAGGCACAAAAAAGACAAGTTTAAAACACGCACCGGGGCTGTGGGACAGCTACCAGCAAGTATTGTATGTTCTTTGTATTTGGTATGTTTCTGACATAACCAAATAATAAAACCATCAGCAAAATATAAGCATTTTTATAATTAGCTTGCTAGAGATTTATACAGAAAGGGGACTCAGATGATCATGAATGATTCCTACTGACTTCTGGTAAGACAGTCTACCATTGCTCCAAACAAGAATCTGGACCCAGAATTGTCGACAGATGATTGTAATACTCACATTTATCCTACTATAACTAAACAAGCCCCAGGTTTGAACTCCCTCATAACTAAATACATCACCGTGTTTAACATGGAAGACAGCTGGACATCAGCTCTCCTATTTCAAATACCAGACCAAGCAACAGGACAGTGATCCAACCCCCAGCTGTTGGACAACAAATACATTTGATCATGACTGCAATCAAACTCTACACTGGCTGAAGAACAGATTAGGTAACAGAAATTGCAGTACCTTAGGAACTTGGTGAGCTGGAGAAACCACGGCTGGCCAAACTACACTATAAGCAGCATTTCTTTGTCCCTGAAAGAAGAAGCATCTTTGCTGATGATTGCTTGAGTGCCTGTGCAGGTAGTTATGATTGCACAAAGAAAAGATTATGTGGCAGCCAGTCACAGAACCTGTTAACAGATAAATTAAAAAAAATTAACATTTTTCTCTACTTCCACATTACAAAATGGAAAGTAAGCAAAAAGAAGGGCATAATTTAAAACAAAGCACAGAACTCATGTAGTTGATGAGGGTAATTCAAATCTTGTACTGTTTAAGAAAGAGCAGAAAGAACAAGAAGAAATGAGAACAAAAAAACTTCCCAAACAATACTTTGATGCTTTATAAAATATCAAATCTTTGTTGGTTTGATGCATTAAAAAGCAGGGCGGGTAAATTCCCCAGTTTACAGACAGGAGTGATGCTCTAACTGGCCTCTGCTTGGAGCAATTTGCACGGCTGCACTGTTCAAGGCTTGGCAAAGCAGTTAATAAGACACAATAGCAAGAAAAGAGAAGACAAAAAAAGAAGATTTAATGCTATTTCATACAATATTTTCAGCTGTATTTTTTCAGAATTGGTCACAGATTTGAGCATAACAAAGGTAATGTTGCTCTTTGTCTTGTTGCTCAAGACACAAAGAATAGTTCATTTTGTTCAGGGGGCAACAGAAGAAACTTTAGGAGATATTTTTAATCTAGGCCAGAAGTAATTGAAGGAATTAAAAGTGCAATTTATTTGGAGTATTTGAATCAGATTTCCATTTAATTCACATGGGAATTTGGGATGAAGGTTTCATAGCTCAAACTTAGTTGTTGGGCAATGACACATTTTGCCCCCACAAAAAAGGGAAAAAAAAAGAAAAAAGGAAAAAGGGGAAAGGAAAGGGCAATTGAGGCCCAAAGGCTCTCAGAGACATCAAAACCAAATAATGCACCACAAAAGACAATGCTAGCATCAAAACCAGGAGATTAAAAAGTATTATTGACACTGCCCAATTACATTACAATTACATACAGTGTGTATTTCTACTACTCAAATGTTCTACAATATAAACATAGGGTTTTTTTCTGAAACATAAGTTTACCACAAGAGTTGATCTGCTTCTGAAAAATGTCATTATGTATACAAATACAAGAGCAGTCTTGTGGCAAGTAATCCAGATGAATAATTATTCTTCAGCAACAAGTTTTTGTTTAAACAGAAGTAACTAAATATTTTTATATCACAGAAATTAAGAAATTAATCTACTGCATATTTTGTAACTATGTAAAAATGTTTATTTTCAGAAGAGTTTCTTTCATATCTTGCATATTTTTTATTCTATTGTATCTTCCTTCCTTTCCTTTGGATGCATTTATCATGTTCAGATGCAGAAATTATCCTTCCACATGTGCAATCTTTCAAAGACAGCCCTTTTACTCCATGACATACAGAAGATTTGAGTAATGCACTGTTTTGGAGCCCCAAACCCAGACTGAAATAGTTTCATCAGGTTTGCATTAGAAATGTTTCAGACTGTCTCTTTGCACTGGTCAGGGTTACATTTAGGTACCAGTATCTGAAAAGTTAAAACCTAGGTGTAGGAACTTTTACTCAAGCCAATTTTTACTTTTTTGTGTGTGTGTGTGTGTTTTTTTTTTTTTTGTTGGTTTTTTTTTTGTTTTGGTTTTGGTTTTGGTTTTGGGTTTTTTTGTGTGAGTGGGTATTTTGTTTGTTTTGTTTGGGGTTTTAGCTTTGTGGGTTTGTTTGATTTTTATTCTACTTGTTGATAAATAACAAAGTGAAGCTGAAGGGTAAAGTTCACCTCAAGCTCTCAGTATAGCCTAAGCACCCAATGGAAGCTGCCTGCTTCAAAACAGAAGAAAGTGTCTCCAAGGAAGTGGAGCTGCCCAGTTAACAGAGGGATGGATTGATGTGGCAGCCCATTAACTAGAATTTAAACAGCAGACTCATAATCTACTTTCCTAGAGTCTCCTTCACAAGAACAAAAATCACTGTCCAATTAACAAAAACCACCCAAATATACAAAAAGACCCAGAAAGGGTCACTTAAACTGCAACTGTAAGCATGTCCAAAGAACCCAAAGCATCCTACAATCTCCCTGTCTGGTTTGTACTCATTTCTGGAATTTGGAAGCACAGAATCTGCTGAGGCAGCTTTTGGACCACCAGAAGTAGCAATCACTCTGACAATGTAAGCCAAGTTGCCTCTTTGACAAAGTACAGTCGAAGTACCTTGCTTTTAGCACAGCTAAAGGTACTACATATACATCGAAATCCCACACTCACTAATGTAGTTAGCTGAAGTCCACATGGACATCAATATGGGAATATGTATTTTAAATGCTCTCTTTGATGCCCAGAATGCTCCTCAGGTCCCTTGTCTATTGTGTCACAATTTAAGTGGGGAAGAAAAGGTGCAAGTGTGCTTGTCAATTATTCCCAGTGCACTCCCCCAAATATACACTCTTAAATACATTAAACCATATTCATGGGTGCATGTCTATTGACTAGCCCACATTCAGAAGGGATACCTTTATATTCAGAATGAAATTTTTACCTCTATTCTCCCAAAGATACGCTGCAAGTATTGTCACAAAATAACAGGATAATAAGGTACTGTAGCCTGTTGTTATTCTACTAACTACTCATTATAAACCAGATGCATACAAAAATATCTACTACTTGAACAGATGAAATGAGACAAGCAAATAAGTATCACCATTCTAAAATACAATTCCTAAATTATATTACAAGAATTATAAACACAGGACAACTAAACCTTTATTTGAAATATAAAAAATTGTAAGAGAAAACATTCTCCTACAAAGTAAAAATAAAATTAAATAAAATGGCATTAAAATACAATGAAGTTACTGGCCTATAATGAAAATCTGGACTCCATCCACACACTTCCTTCCTTAAGAAGGCCTTCTAATGCCTCCACAGCGCCTTTTATTTTTCAAGCTCCCGTATTCCCAGCTAATTCAATATAGCAACATCATCAATCACCTGAGACAGGAACAACTGTCTGTATTCTCCAAGTCTGGCTCAGAGATTCCCTTCTCCCCACCCCTTACACCCATCAAAGCTATTCTCAGTGCCTTTATTTACTTCTGCAACACTGGTGCTCAAGCACATCCTTTTGTTAAGCTTTCTGTGTATACTAATTACTGTAAGACAGTTCATAAACATGGCAGTTATGCATCTTCCAGCAGAAAGTGCAGCCGGAGAGCATGGCGCGTGAAGCTGGGTAGGCTGCTAACAGACCAGCATGACCAGGATACAAAGTTGATCCTTTATGTGGTTATTGTGTACCCCAACAGCAAGGCTATGTCACCTGCCATGAGCAATAGAATATTTACTATCAGCTGCACTAAGGAGAATTATCAGCAGCGTTACTGAATCACATCAGCAGCTCGGATGCATCGAGCACAGAAAATTACTGACGACTGCTCTGTGAGCTGCCAGTGAATCCCACTGTGCAATCCGTGTGCACGCCTGTCCTGCCGGAGCCGCTGGATTCCTCAGCACACCTTCAGACCTTCCTCTGGATTAACAGTATAAATATGCACTGTGAGCTCTTCTGAATTATCAGATGAATTTATCTTGTGTGGAAATCACATTTCTTTTCCTTTTAAATGAGTCAGTCAGAGTGGCTGAATATGGCATTCAAGAATTATGATGGGTGGGAGCATTTTTAAGTGACTGATTTTGCAGCACAGAGTGCCCTATATTTATTAGCCTTTTACTCTAGGGCTATTTTAATTGTTATCTGTTCATGCATGTTACACTATATAATGAAATGCTCTCATTTCACTCCTAGAGTGGAGAGTTTTTTATGTGTATCTCTATTAATGACCCTTAATTAAGTTGATTTTAGTAATTTAAATGTGATTTTCCTCTGGTCAAGAAGTATTTTTAGTGGGAGATGTTGAAAATGAACTCTCACATAAGCCCTTTTCTAATGCTTTTTGTTTAACAGTTACAGCAATTTATCAAGCTATGTTTCTAATGAATGAAGTGTAGGGTAGCTGGGCAAAAAAACTGCTCATTTACATGAATCATAAAATGTGATTGTTAGCAACCTTTTTTTTTTGGTATCTATTCATGAAAGATTTCAATTTTCCAAGCAATTAACAAAAATATTACCAATGGATAAACTTCATGACAGTTCTGATCTGATCTACAATAAATACAAGGGTGCACCTTAAAAGAGACAAGAAATAAATTAACATATTTTAAAATAATTTAGTCATAGTATCAACAGAAGCAGAGTACCAAAATTATTTAGGATTACAAGAATTAACATCCAAAATTATTTAGGAAATAAATCGACTTGCTCTTGATAAAGTTAACAACATCAAAAGCATTTTTCTGACAACTCTTTTCAAGACATGTGATTTAATCTTTCTTTTTAAACTGAAAAAAATAATGACTGTGGAGATTTTCTTAATATATACTCATTTGGAGGTAAAACACTATAGATCTTTCATTTAGCTTGTCAGGTAATTTTAATACTCTAGCATAACTTCGGTTTTTGTGCAAATACTCATTTTGCTGAAACTTCTGAGGATTAAAGCTTAAAATGAGGTATTAAAAATCACTAAAAGTAACAATATGTGGAATCCAGCCAATGCAACTAGGTAAGAATCCATAGCTTCTTACTGCTAATTACCAAATGTTCCCATTTTTCAATCCAAAATAATGCCTGTGGTTTGAAAGACCTTTACTTGTAATTGTAACTCTAACTGTCTAATAAAACACTGACTTTGTAACCCCCCTGTTGCAAAGGTATGTCCAAGCTTCAAAAATAGGATGGGAAAGATTAAAGGTTCTTTCCAGCTCTGTGTAACCTGTGTAGCAGAAGACCAGCTCACATTTCACATGCAATAACCTGCGCATTTGCTTAAAAAACAGAAAAAGAAAGAAAAAGGAAAAAAACTCTAAGAACAACATAGGGAAACGCCTGAGGCAGAAGTTGAAACTGATTGGGCAAAGTAGAAGGACAAGAGCCCTTGAAATTAAACAAAAGCAAATTCATTCTGTTGACAGATGTTGATTACATCAAAGCAATGAAAGAACTTTTTTTTGTTTCTCTTTTTTTTTTCCTTTTTTGCAACTAATACCTCTACATTTTATGTACATTATGGATATAATATATCTTAATCAACATAATCCAACACACGATAATTCTCAAATTTGGTAAAAATATATTATAAGAAGGTCTTAATGACAGGCTTCCCCAAACAAGAGTGTATTCACATGGTCATGTCTGCATACCCGTGCTGGTCACGCCATCATCAGCCCCTTACTTCCAGGGGTTAACTGCTCTGGCAGCCAAATAAAATACAGAGAGCGCTGTGTAATTATGGAGACAGTCAAAGGGCAGACTCTATTTTGAAATCTATTTGCACAGACAAGGTCTTCCAATTTCGCTTACAGGAAACAAGCTGGTAAAGGGGGTCTCCTCCTCTCCAGATGCTTTCCACACGTTTTTCCCACATCAGGAAATCGTGGACATGGACACCATGCAGGACTGTTTCCTGGATTGCAGAACTATGTCATTACAAGGAGAAGAGCAAGTCCATGCTTGTGAGAAATATTTCCTCCTAATTGGATGTATTAGGGGAAAGCAAAACCCATAAGGACTACTGAAAATGTGACTAGCAGCAATTTGTAAACAGGACGCAGCCACAGCTGTCACGATGGTACTGGAAAAGAGAAAGCAGAAATGAAAGGGTAAAAACACTCTGTTTTTAATAGCATGATTGGGGAAATGAAATATTCATCAGGATAGATGTGACTTCAGTTACAACAGCAACACATTGGTGAAAACTTCAACAACAGCATGCTTATGACCCTACCCTGATAAACTCAAACACAGGCCAGTATCTTGCAAACATTATATTCTAATTGGTATTGTTTTATTTAATTTTTCTGGAAATTAATGACAGAACTTGTTTAGTTAATAGAGGCATTAACAGAACTGTTCTTGTTACTCTCCTAAGAGGCAACGAAGCACAGCCATGGTCGAACGGCGACTGACTCCAAGGGAGAAGAGTCAGCCCCTCTGCCAGCATCACCGTGACTCCCCCATGTCACTGAAAAAAGTCTGGTTTGGCCCTCAGTTATGCTCCTTCCTAATTACAATTCTGCCCTTACTTCATGCAGAGTGGAACTGGGCAATTTGTTGGCTAGATGCCAGTATAAATGAATTTGTAAATTTATAAACTATTTGGAAACAGATTCTTGCTTTGCTTTACTTACTATGATTTAGTCTAGACTAACAGACTAAAATGATGAATCAGTGCCTTCTGGAATAGTGCTGTGCTTCTAATTCATTATTCACTCAAACTTAGGGCCAACAAAATAGCTGTTCTGCAAGTTGGTAAACTGGGAAACCACAGAGAATCAGAACCCCTTCTATTTACAGGAAGGATGACAGCCTAAGGGTACTTCATCCCAATAATAACAACATTCAAGTACCAGTGCCCAGGTCATGACAAGCCATGACCCTCCCCATAGCTCCTTCAGGAAGCTGGCTTGATGCCACCTTTTATCAGCAGCAACTGACAGTGCAACTTTAACAAACAACAAGAAAAAATTAGTATTATATCCTTAAAATCTCCTTTGACCAGTTGAGCAGTTACAGAACTGCTCAACTGTATATATACCCACACACAGAGTCACACCAAGGCAGTATAAGAAATAAATTAACTGAGTAAAATTCTGGTATCATTAAACAGTACTTCCCCCTTTTATTACAGGACTTAAAAAATACAGAGTACAATCTAACTATAGCTGAGTGATATTCATTACTATACCAAAGGAAATGAATTGTCTATTACAGAACACGGGATCAAACTGTACAGACACTGGGAACAGAGCAGCACAGTCCTCCAGCAGAGCCTTCCATCCCAGTGTTATTTCTACTACATTTTCTCTCTCTGACAGAAAAACGCAATAAGAAAAGAAAAAGACAGTGTTGTCTAAAGCAATATCACTGCAAAATGAGATAAGTCCAGTACAAAAGCTGCACAAAGCAATATTAAGGGTTTCAATCACTGTTACTATCAAGGGAATTTAGGCTCCAGATCACAGCATCTGGCAAGTTTCAACTTCTCTGACTAGCAGGAGAAACATTCCTCTTATGTTACTGCATTCCGTTATTGAGTAAATTAATTTATCATAAAATGAATAAATTAGAATGAGAAACATATCTGTTCAGGCTTCCATATTTAAATACATTTCCAAGTACTTTCTATCTCTCTTTAGATTTTTTAAAAGATCAGAGAAATTACTTTTGCTTGAAAGACTGGTTATTGTATTCATGATTTTGATTTTGTAGGGAAGAAACAACTATTGGAACAAGTTAGTTTAAAAAATAGCACTTGTTTCAGATTAAAAAAATAAGCTATTCAAATAGTCCTTATATGCAGCACAATACCAAATCTTGTTGTTTATATGCACCCACCCACAGCTCTAACATTCACTGAATCCTACCGGGTTAAAATCTTTTTAGGTGCTCTGTGACACAACTGATTTTCAACTGGCATGTTTATGTCCTATATACATGCCTGACACAATATTAAATGTTAAAAAGAAATCCTACTTTAACCTCTTAAATTTCCACCTGAAATGGAAAAAATATCTCTGGATCACCATAAAATCCATTTCCCACCCTTTTGGCAGGCAAGCAACCTTGCTGAAATAAGAGTAATCTTTGTGAGGAAATGTAGGGATGCTCCTGAACATTGTATCAAGATGCTCTGTGTAGCCTGACACGCGGGAAGAGAACAGGCAGTCAGTCTTTTTCCTGCAGTATTTTCCATACACCTACAGCTGAATCTCTAAGGACACAAGATGATTTCTGAATAATAGGTCAGTCTTATCTCAAAATTAAGGAAAAAAGTGCACATGGCCAGCAACTTTGGGATGAATACCTTAATAAAATAAGATTACACTACTACTCATTTGGTAAAATTGACAACTAGTAGTATTTCTTGCCATGTGTTCAAAGTTGTTAATTACCTGTATTGTCCTGTTTTCACATGAAAACACAACTCATGTTAGGACAGTAAGTCTTTACTGAGAAAGCACGTATGCATCCTTTGCTAGAGTGATGAGTCTAAGGCTGGGGAATTACATTCTACAATCCAGATTTCAAAATATATGAGCAGAGAGGCCTAAGAGTTTACAGCTTTTTCTGCTAAACTGCTGTGGCAGAGATAGAAATAAGCTCTTATTTTTATTTCAAGAAAATGCTCTGCACAAGAAGATGTTCTAATCAAGAGCCTGCTGCAGATAACTTGTAGCATCCTGATTAAAACATTTATTTTTAAACCTGTCAGTCATTACCCTGTGCTATTAATGCGTAACTTGGAAGCTTATTCATAAATATGTGACATTTGGGTCACTGAGTGAATTATAATGATAGAATCATGGATCAAATTTGGAAGAGTACAGTATAATGTTTGGGAGATGTTTCAAATGTTTTTTAAACACCTTTCACTTATCTCCTGGCTTAACATTTACAAAGACCTCTTTTTAGCATAAAAATCCCTGTTTCTCAAACAGTGATACAGGAAGAAGTTGTTTACATTTTCCAAAGTACCAACATACATCACTTATGACAAAAAAACCAAGCACTCCATAAGAAATGCTCAATCACTGTCAATCATACACACTAAAATATACATAAACCAAAGCATGTGGTATGAACTGTATTAGATTCAAACTGAACACAGAATTACAACTATAACAAACAAAACCCAAATAATTACTAGTGACTCACAGGCCTATTTACACATCTCACCAAACTATTGGAAAGATAGGTAACCATAGAAACCCGTCAGCCTAAATTCAGCACTTCAAAATTTGTATTTAGTCTAAAATGATGACAATTCTGTTTCTATTTGGCAAAAATCATATTTTAAAGGCTTCAGGTTTTGCTTTGGTACTTAAATAAATGCTTAAAATTATTTCATGTGTTGGCTACTAATAATTTGCCTTTTATATTTGATTTCACCCAAGTAAAAATTGAAGTTTACTCTCAGTAATATAAAATGTTAATATATTTTAATATTGTAAATTAATTTCTAACATTTCTTTAATGACTGAAATTAAATAACAATATAAAACAAACACTTCTGCGTTTACTATTAAATGTTTTGCATATAGACTTTTTTAGGTGCACACTAGCAGAAAAAAGAAATTACTGAAATTAACTGTTAAAGCTGAAATGCTAATAGCCTTTTCAACTTATAGTTCTTTTTCACTGACAATTGCAATTTGCATGGCTTAAAATTTAATACTATCATTAGTACTAATGTCCTATATTTTACTTCATAATCTAAATGAGTAAAATATTATTTTTGTAGTTCACTGGCTCTCATACTTAGGCTGTAATGTTCAGTGTGTATTTCATTATGTAGATGAGCAATGGAAGTTGTCTAACATGATTTAAATGGGTCAACAGTATTTTCCTATTCACATTAATCATCCAGACAGCCACACACACAAAAAAATAGCCTTGAAAACTAACCTAGGAAATCCCTTTTTATCAGTGACTCTTCCCACCACTCCAACAAGAGCAAACACATGTTCCAGGAGACGGGAGCCTGGGGAACTGGGAAGCCAAGGCTGGGCACTGCTCCCCTCGCCAGAGCACCGCTCCCGCCGCTGCCGGCCCCGCTCCCCGGGCTGCCCGCGGCCCCGTGCCAACAATCATTCTCGTCCTGCGAAGTTCAATGGGAGCTGTGTGTTGACAAACTGAGCAAATCTGAATCGGCAAAATTCATTCTTGGCACGGGGACACACAACTGTGCTGAAAGCAAAGGCGCGCTGCCCGCTCGGCTGCACTGGCAGCCGGCTTCTCCTGGCGTAAACACACTTGTCAGAGCTCCCACTGAAGTCAAAGGACACAGGATGAGGCCGTTTATTGCCAATTGTTTATAAAACACATCAAAATTAAGGGTTCTATTCTCAAGCCATGTAACTATCATCTATGGCCCACTTCATATATGGCATATGGCAAATAAAATGGCAATTTATAAATAATGTAGCCCTTCTGTAGAAAGGGAAGCTGTTCTAATAAATGATAAAGGGGAAGAATATAAGTATAAAACAGGCAGAAAGTAACAGAATTATTGTGTACCAAACATTCAGACTAATTTATTCAAAAAATATATTATTAAGCCAAAACCAAAAAGAAACCCAACAAAACAAACAAAAAAAAACTAAAACAAACAAAACCAAAAGCAAAAACCAAAACCACATTTCTAAACTATCTTCACCAGGTTATTCACTCACTTTGTACAGTTTATTGGACTATTCTACTGTCTGATTTTCTAAGATAGACAGAGTAAGCAAGGAATCTTTGCAAGAATTTAGGTCTCAAAACTCCTTTTTCTAGACTGAAAAGGGTTTACACAGTCTTTTCTGCACAGACAGTAAATCCATAAGAAGAAATAAATGTTTTGCTGTCCACAAGATGAAGATAATCTAACTTGCCAGCAAAATACAACAGGCAATTCTCCTGAGCATGTTTAGCTACCTTGTCTGCAAAACTGGGCAGTAATCGATGAAATTCTCTATAAGGACATCCATTTAATCAATTACTAATCTGTAAACTCAACTCAGAACTTCTAGATTCAGTCAATTACATGCTAAGAATTCTGCTGCATATTTTCTTCACATGGAAAATGTGAAGTCTATCTCAATCTACACGCATGGCCTATTGAAAAGTGATGTGACAATGAATTTGAGTCTTACAGCCCTGACCACAGCTTCATAAATGTCAAGGCTCCTGATCTGTATTCAGTAGGCAAAGAGCTACAATAAAGTTGATTCTGATGTGGCTGTTCCCCTGGCAATGGCACAGTCACTGCAAGTGTTACACTCATGCCTGGGCCATGCTTGCTCATCCTGCAGTGGTCAGTAGTCCATTGTCATCGTTTGCCACACCCGAGGAGACATGAGAGAACTGCTGCCTTTCCCCAGACACCACAGCAGATTATTTTAATCTGGTTGAATTTTCAGCTGCCAACACCACACCAACCTGTTTGCAACACCCATCTGGTTTCTGCAGCTGGGGATACTGTTGCAGCAAGCTCTGCCAAAGTCTTTCCCTCAGCTACCTCACTCTATACCTGATTTTGTGAAGCAGCTTTTACAGAAGAGTTATTTGGACAAAACAGCCTCCAACTGAAGAAAAACAAGACTGTTTTTATCAAGGAGATTTTAGAAACAGCCACTTCTGCAGTCTTTGCTTTGCTCTGCAATTACATTCTTGCCAGAAAACATGTATTAGTTAAGGAGAGTACTCTACAACTCAAAACTCTTAGACAACATAATGGTACTCCTCAGAAAGCTGCTGGGACAGTTATACCAGCAAAATAATTCTTGCTGGTACAACCCGCTCTTTTTGAGCAAGCTTTGATTTAAACTTTCCCAGAAGAGAACTATTCTCATGAGATGAGCTTCTGCTGATTTAGCAGGGTGTGTTAGAGCAAGAATAAATTTTTATAAACCCAAACAAGACCCACTACTGTATTTACTTCTTTAAAGATCAGCCATTTTTACCATGACTCATAGAATATATTAATAATAATCAGTGCAGAACAATCAGAAATGGCTTAGAGAGGTCAGACCTGCCTAGCCACCTCACAAGTGTTAGTTCAAAAAGGACATGGCAATGACATTAAGCCTTGTCATCACCTACCATTTCATCCACAAGGCACGAGTGTGATTTGATGCTCAGATCTGCACAAATGACTATGAGCAACACCTCCTCTCACTGTCAACCTAACATGTCTTTCTGAGATGCCTATCCACTTTGTCCAGTGGAAAAGGACCTCTACTCAACAGCTCTAGATGAGTTTACAAGCACACTCAAGAGCTGAGAAGTCAAGCAGAATACAAGCAGATCTACAGTGATTGCACAATTTCTTACATAAAGCATCTCCATTTTACATGGAGGAAAGTTAAGAGTTTACTGTTGCTTCTGCCCAACTCCATCTTCACCTGTGTCTATCAGTAAAGCTGAGAGTGAACAGCTGGAATTGATATGAGAAACAAACCTTCCATTTTCTTTCAATGTTATGCCACATCTTTTGACTTTCCTTTTTAAAAAATACGTAAGGCAGGATGTAATTTAAACTTATGTACAAGAAACTATGGAACAGACAATCTGAGAAGTGTACAAATTTCTACACAGAACATTTGATATGCTGTAAGTATTAATGTATAAATTCAGAACGTGTTCTTACTGCAATAGTTCTTCATGGTTCAAAATGAGCTTGATCTAAAATGAAACATAACTTTAAACAGGTTTTAACAATGAATACCTGAACACAAACATCTTTAAAATGTGAAAGCTGGAGACTTCATAGAGCTGGTTAGAGTGGCTAGTTATTTGTAATCTAAACTCAAAAGAGAACAGTGCGACTTCCAAAAACACCCCTGGAAGTTTTCTCGGGCTGCACGCTAGAGAGTATGTCTGCCAAAGACCTCCAAGGAGCTCTGAAGAGCCCTTTATTCTCCCTTCTAAGGCTTCCACACAGCAGAGCAGCTTGTTGAACACTTGGTTTTTAACATTCTCCTTTTTCTTCAGAAAATATGAAGGGAAAGACATTACCAATTTGGAAAGGACATAATCTCTAAAAGAACAAACTTTCCATACCTTGTTTCAAGTCATACAAAGAGAGTAAAAAAATGACCAACTGAGAAGAAACCCTTATTATACAACAACATAATTTTAATGTTTTGAAACAGTTCCTTTTAAAAAATCTTCTAGAGTCTGTTTTCACCCTAGATAACACCAAAGGCCAGTGGTGTGACCTGAACTGGTGAACACAAAATATGGCGTTTCTTAAATGGACACTAGAACTTAATTTCATACAGTGCCTTCGTACTTAGTGTGTTATAAATTGCTTTAAATACTGGCAGGCAAACAGCCATTATGCACTCAAGAGCTCATACGTAATAATACTTAGCATTTTTATAGAGCTTTTCATCTTCAAAGTGCTTTACAAACAACTCATTAATCTCAACCAATGCACCTGCAAGGTAGATAAATATCTGCATTGTAGGTGGAGAAAGACACAGGAAGTACAATGACTCATCCAAAGCCATGCACACTACCAGCCCCAAATATCCCTAGCTCCTGGCTCCTAGTGCCATGAAGGACCTGAGCCCCACTGCGTGTTCAGATCATACCCTCTCTTCAGCACACAGCTGCAGCAAAACTTCTTTTATGGCGAGGCAGTGGCAGAGTGCCAGCCTAGCTGGAGAGCCTCCCTTCTCCAAAGCTGGTAAGCTCCCAAGGACTGCTAGCTCCCACTAGGATCACCAGCCCCAGGAAGTGGGAAGTCCATGAGATACCAAAGTGAGACTCACAACATAGATTCTCAAACTGATTCACCTTCAAGCAGCGAGCTGAAAAAGCCTCTGGCAGAAGCCTTTGCCTCTCTCCCTTATTCTAACTTATTTCTAACTGCTGCATAGACTCCAGAGCAGCAGATTTCTACGAGTCAGACAACAGAACCCTATAGTCTCTGACCTCTGAGTACTGCCACAATTCAAGAAAACAGCTTCCCTCCTCTGGTGTTCTCTAACTATTAAAAACTTGTAATGAAATTTTGCCTTCAAGAATGGTAATTCTTCTCCCTGTTGGTGACTGGAAAAAAAAATCTTAACGTGATTATGCTGCACGATTGTACATTAAACTTTCTGAGTTTTAAAAGTATCTGATATGATTTTTCTTAAACCTCAGAAATACCAGGAATGTCAAACCTGGAGCAGACAAGAAACGTGGAAGGTGTGAACAATACATGTACTGTGCTACAGCAGACTATATTCCTTACACAGAGAAAATCAATAATGAACTTTTAGTAATAACATATTTATTTCAGATGTTCATTAGTCAATAGATTTAAATATCCAAATCTGACAATCCTCATCTGTTCTGTCTTCACATTTGTGAACCCAGAGCTTAGCAAGTTCTCCAGCCATTGTATTTCCTCCCTGGGTAAACCACTCATGTTTAAAAATGTAGGTTAGTCAGACAAACTGTTACAATAACAGAAAAACAAATCCCACTTTTTCTTAAGATATTGAAGAAAAAAGTCTCTCTACAGGTAATGGTATAACATGTTAGTTAAGCAAACACAAGCAGCAAAAGATAAATGAATGGCAAAAATATATGTAGCTAAAAGAGCTCTGCCAGCCTGCCCAGTTGATCTGGGTATAAAAGGCAAAATAAGAAGAAAGAAGCAGCCTTTAATAACTCTTCCCCATTTTAATGTTTTAAACTTATAAAGAAAAAAAAAAATAACAAGCCCACATAATCCAAAACAACATGAAGAAACAACTCCTGATCAATAACAGAAACTACAAGTTCCCCACATTTAGAAGACTTTTAAGCTTATTATTTCATTGATTTAAAGTGAGCTTGTGTCTGACTGCCAACACCATGCTTTTAAAAAAAGAAGTCAAATCTATAACTCCCAATGAAAATAAGGGCATGTAAGAGCAAACTAAAAATATAACATACAGGAAATAAAATTATATTTAATTACATTGAACATTAACATTCATTCTGCAATCACAAAAAAAATTCTAAAAACATTTTCTAAATTAGAAACACCACCATAATATTCTACAGATAAAATAATATGCAATCTTTATATAATGCAGTTTTTCCAAAAGAACGAAACAGATTAAGGAGAAGCATGCAAGAACAAAATTTAAATCTGAAATTGTTTCCACTAAACTCAGGAAGCCTAACAATGATGATGCAGTAAAAAACCACCCAACATCACAACAGTAATGCCACAACATTTTTTGCTATTTTGTTTAATAACTCATCATTTCATTTGTACACAGTAATGAAGAGATGTCACAGCAACTCGTGTCTGTCTCTGTGTGCTCTATTCTTTCCTGCTTCTGTTTTCAGGGTAGGTTAAAAAGAATCTTTTCTCCTAATCATCAGCAAACCAGTACCAGATTTCACTTGTGGTAAAGTATGCTACCCATCAGTACAAGGCAATGCTCCATAAAAGCAACAAAGAAAATTAAAAAAGCAAGAAGCAAGGTCTGAATACATTTTTCTTTCAATTCCCTTGGGAATCATGGTTCTATAGGTCTTGAATTCCCAGGCAGAGGGGATCATGTTCATCAGTTACGGCAGCTCCTCTGGGCCTAAGTCCAGGTAGACTGCTTGTCTAAACTTGATGAAATATAGGCGCCACCAGGTAACAGCAGTGGTTGGGGAGACTCCAGAAATGTGTAACTGAAAACTAAAAAATGAAATTAAAACAAGGCTGTAGCCAAACAGCTTCTTTCTACAGGATGCAATAACTTTAAGGCAAAGAGTTTACAACATACAGACTGCTCCTTATATATGTTCTTTTGCCTTTTCACACAGATAATATGAAAGCTGGATCGGGCAGACAAGCATATTTTAACAAACACTTATTTTAAATAGAAATGCTTAGGAAAGAAACCACTTTGACAAATACACATGGCTTGAATAGAAACATTAAAAAGAAATCATTGCCCTGTAACCCACTCTCCTTCCCACTACATTACTTCAAAATATTTTCAAATTAAATTTTCATGCTAATAAGTATTGCTAGATCAACAGCACTGGGATGTGGTGTCTAGAAGCACTGCAAGCTACCCATCATGGCACATCATCATGTCAAACTGTCAAAAGAGAAGAAGAGGCAGCAAGACTCTCACTAGATGTGCATTTTGAAGTGCTACACGAATGTGCTTGTTTGGGAGGGGGGAAGGAAGGAAGAACCAAAAAAAGGAAAATTATCAATCCCCAGTTGATAAGAACACTGTAGCTGGGTGTCCTAAAGGTAGTTTTAGCCAGAAAAGGCCTTTTCAGACTGCATACATGATCAAGCATTACTTTGAAATCACAAATTGCAGTGGAACAGCAGGACTGTCACTGAAGAATGCTCAAAAGCTCCTAAGCTTTGGTTTAAATTTCCTCTTGATTCACAACTGTCACAACCAGAACATCATGTCTACTATATCCAAATATCATGGAAAGGAAAACCAGCTTAGATTTCATGACACAGACCTCCACTGCAGCTTAAGCATCAAAACAAGTTCAACACCAGAAGTAGCTTGTCTTCAAGGTGACTTCAGCCAAAATTCACATCTCTTCAGAATAAAAAAAAAAAAAGAACATAGATAACACCATAGAAACATCTTTTGGTAGCCTCAACCTTACACTCTTACTATAGCTATACATGGAAAGCCATATAAGAAATGAGGTTAAGTATGCCAAACTGGCTCAGTAGGGTTTCACAATACCCACAACACATAAATTCCAAACTTTAAGATATACGGTATGTTGTTTTTATATGCACCTTAAATTCAGCTTCTGGTCTAGGTAGGGTAATTCAGTGCAAAACTTGAGTAAGAGAAATTCTGTATCTAAATCTAGAAAGCACTTTCTACTGTGTGTACTGCTAAACTGTGTGTTTGCCTGGTAACTTAGGAGCAGCAGGCACTGGGGCAACCTCAGGCCCTATTTCATCCTGCTGATGCTGTGCTGCCACAAAACCTTCCAGAAATTACTCCCTCAGTGCTAGAGTTTCTCCATCCATCAGTTAGTGCTCATGATTTCAGCCCCTTTTGTCTGCCTTAGCTATCTGCACTGTGAGCTCTCAGAGGCAAAATAAAATGCTTTATTATATGTTCACAGGACATTTGATCCTGTGATTTTAGAGAGTGAAGCTATCTGCTCGAAACTAAAAGGTAATTCACTATTTGATGTCCAGAATTTCTTTAGGAATGATTCAATCCTTCATTCTTTCTCTTCAAATGCTACATGTTACTCTAAACAAGCTTAGAGGCCACCTGAGATGTCATATACTCTACCACTACTCTTGATGTTTTAAGTAACAGAACATGCAAGGACCAAGCAGCCAGACACTTCACAGTATGATCCTGCTCATAGCCTTGGCAGGGTCATCTTCCAGTATAGATTTTAGGAGTCTGTATTTTTGCTCCCTTTAATTTAATCTCTAAAGATTGTGAAGTGGTATTCTTTATTTCACTGATTTGCTGTATGAGTACAGAGGTGGTTAAATCAGTTATTTGGTTCTTTGCAGAACAACACTAGAATTTGTGTGTGTTGGTTAACACTGCATTTGTGAGCCTGAAGAGTAGAAAACTGGAGCAACACCTAAAGGAGAAACAACGATTGCCTTCTTTGCTGCCCAGAGGCAGCATTGAACTGAGTATCTTGAACTAAAATCACAAACATGACTTTCTATTTCAGACTTTCCACCCTATCACATGATATTATGTCAAGCCTTTGCTTCTACACCTGCAGCCAGGTAAGGAAATGCCAGATGACAGCAGGCTCTGGCAGGGAGTGCAGAAGTTGTGCATGCCAACAGTCCTCACCCACAGATATCCCCATGTCCAACTGTGAAGACAGGGACAGCACTGTAAAATCCACTTTGGAAGCACAGCAGCAAGACAACTCCCTACGATTGGGCATCCCATTTTCTTGCTAGAGTCCTTCCCAGAGCTTCATGATATTTTCCTTCAGGGTCAGTAGCCTATGCACAAAGCTGGACAACGGCCCTTCAGCAAATCACCACACCAGGGCAGCCAGCTTCTGCTGATGGTGGAAAAGTCTCAGAGCTCTGCCATAGGAATGGAAAGAGGAAGTAGCTCTTTTCTGCTTAGAGAAAGCTCCAGGTAAGCTTTAAGGGGAATTCTACAAAATTAAAGTGATACATACAAAATACATTTCCAAACGAGGACAATTTTACCTGAAGAATTATGGCTGGGCTTACGTTCCTTAACTTCTGGCATAATAAAATGTACCTGTGTAATACATTTATCAGACTAAACACTGGCAGATCCAGGACACTACCTGGGACCTGGGCACCCAAAAGATAAGGCAGGCAGAGCAGAGAAAGCATTCACAAAAAGCTGAAACTGAGCACTCCTCAGGAACTTGTCATTAACTTTGTCTCCATGTAGGTTTTAGCTGTAACCACAATGGTGATGCTCTGGTGCCAGGGCAATGGGCACCTTCCTACGAAGGAGAAAAGACTTCTTAGTCTGAAATAAATGGCTACAAGAGTAAGTGTGGGTCACTAAAGCTGTTGATATGGCAGAAAATGTTGGTTTCCAGCAGCTGTCCAGGACATCTGCTAATGACTTTCCTTCATTTAAAGGCAACCTTAGCTAATGCTGAGAAACCCAAGCTGACAGAGAAACCACACCCTACACATCCACCCACAGCCAGAAGTGATAGATCTTGTAAGAAAAAAAGACACAGTGTGCTGCCAACAATACATTACCTCTCAACTGAGAGAAGAGAATGATTAAACACTTTATTGAAAGGGGAATATTTTTCTCTCATGCCTCAAACCAGGAAAGTGCATGTCTTCCCCAGAGCTGCTGCACAGTTGAAATGGGAATAATTCCTCGTCTGCCTGATTATTTTCGAGACAGGGATGAAACTACTGTAGGATCATTTAAAAAATGTTGAAAGTGTACTACAATCAAATGGTTTGAACTTCCACCATGCATCACTTGCAGCTCATAATGCTAATGTTAAATTCTGGAGACATGAGTCTGTCTACAAATTAATGGAAAATGTGAATTAATATTTTCTTCCAGCTAATTGCCCAACTCATATATTGCACAGTGCAGCCAAACACATTTGATCTTGAAAACTCTCTTGCACAAGTTTTAATTCACTTTTTCTCATTTGCCAAAAAAAATCCGAATTACAGGACGTATTTAATTTTAAGTCTGGAATACCAGGAAACAGTCAAGTTTCCCCAAAATTGTTATCTTTATATTCTATGGTTAATTTTTGAAAAAGCATTAGGTTAAAAGTACTGAGGTTACTATAGGTGAGTATTAATTGTTTGAGCTGTACATTTCTGAATTTCTTTTTAACAGTGAGAAAAATACAGACAAAGATACTCCTATCATTTGAATATTAATAGTGCTAAGAAGATTTTTATGATTCATTATTAACATGAGAATGGTATCTAATATGTTGAAATTTGTGGTTAAATATGCTTATCAAAGAGCAAGCTATAACAATTTAAAAAAACCAAATATAACTCCTGTTTCAAAATGCACCATCAGAAAGATGGAAACAGACTGATTCAGTAGCAGCAAAAAAATTCTGAAATGAATACTTTGATTTCAGGGAAAAAAAAAGAAAATAATCTGAGTCCTTTTACTTCCTCATAGAAACACTGAAAAGTTTGAATTTTGTAAAACCATGAGCATTACCAAGGTCTGCAGATTAAAAACTGCGAGAAATTAACTCTTTCAGAAACACTGCTCAGTAAAAGATTCAGTAAAGCAGGTAATTTATTTATTTAATCACTTCCCAGACGAAAACCCATAGCACACTTCTGTACAGCAGCAACATGCAAAGTCCAACATAAAATGTCAATTTAAAAGTTCATTACCAGTTTTACCTTCCTAAATGTCAAAGCCATGTCTGACCAGAAAGAAGAACTATGTAAAATTACTTGTCTGCACTCTGTCTAGAGCATATAAACCAGATCACTGCACATTGCCTCAGTCACTTGCTACACCTTCTTTATTAGTCCAACTGAAGTTTGTAACTTGTGTAGTGCTTCAGGATAGTTTGATGATTTTCATATAAATACCCTTCTGGAGAAGAGTTTATTATTCCTTTAATATACACAGTTTTGGTTAACCTAACTATGAAATATTGAAAATACTCAACCATGCATTACTGACAAGGCTTGTAAATCAAACTTGTGATCTATACAGCCCAAAAAAGAAAAGGGGAAAAAAAAAAAAAAGCAAATCCCAACTAATTTCTAATGAGACTCAGCACTTCTGGGCAAACTGGAAAATGTGAGGCTTTGAAGCTGTACTGCAACAGAATCAACTCCACCTATGTCCCTGTTTCTACAAAAAATAAAAAATATTTGAATCCACATTTATGTGTTTTCTCCTCATTTTACTAACAGAGGGGAAAGAGTAACATTCTCAGAAAAAAAAATTGAAAACAAACATCTCTGAAAGGCTCTGTGGTCACAAAACAAGAAACATCTCACAACATCTCATATTCTGTGGTGCTGGAGACAGCTTTAGCTTCTAGTCAGGTGCAGTGTCCAGGTTCCCCACTGAGGAGCCCGTGGACAAATTCCCAGTTCCACAGGGGGCTGAGCAAGGCAGCTCAGCCCCTTACCAAGCAAACAGCCAGCCTGGGAACACAAACTACATGTGCAAGGGATGTACCACACCCCGTCACTCTATACTGAATTGACTTAAAAAACCTGGCCCACAGTAAGTCACACATCACAGAATTCTTATTCATTGCTAGGGAAGCAAGATCAGGAATCAGTTGTATCAGTATGGAACACAAAAATAACTCATTTTACATGGGATGTCTTCTCATCAATTATTTCCCTGTGGCTCTGAACCCTGAAATTTCATTGTAAGAAATTAGGGGCTTCTACTCTACAGTAATTCACCTGTATAAAACAAATAGATCTGTAAGAGATTAGTATGCTTTAAATCATCTAAGATACAATTGTAGATATAAATGCAGTTCTTTCATGTCTCCTACTTTATTACCAATAAAGTAGCACAGATTCAATTCCGATAATACACAAAACTGTGATAATATCTAATCAGACCATTTACAAGCCAGTGAACCAGCATACAATCCATACTATTTCTAACTACAAACTGTGACACTGACTTGATGTGTCTGTGCTCTGGGTGTTTCCTAGTTTTCTTTTACAAAATAGTAAATTCAATTCACACTCCTATGCATCACCTGTAAATTTTTTTGAATACTCCTCAAGAAAAGGTGACAGCTAAAATGCAGTTCAACCCACTGCTAGTCCACTCTGAAATGCATCACTTGAGCATACAGTTTCACAAAGGTTTGTGGAAACCATTCACACCATAAAGAGTTGTGTGCCTTCTCCTTGGGTTGAAAGTGTTTGAATTCTGACACTAGCAAGGCAGAGACTATTCAAATAACTTCCCTATATGATTACTGAAAAGTACTTTTTAATTTCCTAGTATCTTTCAGTCAATTTTCTTTTTTAATAAAGGATTTTTTTTAGGCTAGCCTAAGTCCTTCTGATATGTGGAGAAAGCATTTAATGAGTATACAACTTCCAAGATCTCTGCTGCTCAAATGCACTTATGCAGAAACAATTCCATAATACAGCTTTCATCATTTATAAAAATGTAACCTCAGATATATTAAAAAGAACACACATAAGAGGCTACAAAAAGTAATTTTTGTTCACTTAAGGCAGAACAGATACCCTTAGGTGAACAGAAACCTAATTTAAATTACTTTTGTCTTTCAGCATTTGCAAATTAAATTATACTGAACTGTCCGATTCGGAGAAAACTGGATTTCATTTAATCAGTCTTGTCTTAACTATGACAGTTTCACTTTCTCAAGTCTCTGTAAAAGCATATCCCCTAGGGAAGCTGAACGAGGTTTGATGCCTGGACGGAAGGTAGGAAGGCTTAACAAATGTAATTCGCTAGGTTTTCTAAACTGGATGACGGACATTGGGCTTTTAAGTGTGCATGGGGCTGAAGACAGATGGAGGGCACGGACGCACGACTTTAGCTTGTGCAAGGTTATGCGGCAGAAAAAGCGCTCGTCAGAGAACCTCGGGGCACGGGAGACAAGGGGCTCTGAAAAACACTGCACAGACGGGCGTGCCAGCAGCTAAGACGTTCTGCCCTTGAGCGGGTTGGTAGAAGAAACACGTATACTCATGTCAGGCTACTTCAGCAGCAAAAATCACCACAGCAGAAGCAGAGCAAAACATTCCCACAGCCTTCCCCCACCGCCGGGTCCCCGGGACGGCGGGAGCTGCCGTGTTCCGGCCGCACGCCGAGCACAGCGCCGGGGAACGAACGCGCACGAACAGAAGCCGTGACAGCTGCGGCCGCTGCTGCGAGAGCCCGCCGCCCCCCGCCGCCCCCCGCCCGGCCGGCGGAGCGCTCTCTCGCAGCCC
>WBNO01000766.1:208054-219011 GCA_013400575.1 Peucedramus taeniatus
GCCGGCGCGAGCGCGGTGTGAGGGCGGCGCGCGCTGCTCCGAGCCGGGCCCGCCCGCCCACGGCTCCCGGTGGTGCTGAGCGCCCCTCTGTACGGCCCAGCCTGCTGAGCCCGACAGCATCCCCAGCGGGAGCGGTGACTGCTCCTCCCGCGGAGGCAGCGAGACAACTGCCGAATGTGGCACTCGGTCCCGCATAAGTTGCGACCAAACTCTTCCATGAGTGCTGGAGCCACCTCATAATTTCTTGCCATTAAAAAAGAAACAAAACCCAACCAACTCAGCAAGCAAACACCACCACCCTCCCCTCAACTTGTACTTTTGTGAATAAAATATGAACTACTCTTTACGAACTAATTAACGCAAAGGAATCTGTCGAAGGCAGGTGCCAAGGGGATGGTGCCAGACCTTTTCCAGTGGAGCCAAGTGACAGGATGAGGAGCAGTGGCCGTAACTAAAACACAAGTTTCACCTCAACATGAGAAAGAGCTTTATTATTTATTTATTTATTATTTATCCAGGGTGGCGGAGCACTGGAGCAGGCTGCCCGGGGAAGGGCTGCAGTCTTCCTCTCTGGAGACATTGAAAACGTACCTGCATGCATTCCAAAATACAGAAGTAATACAAGTAATCCTTTCTTACATCCTCACACACATGTAATGATCTTTGCGTCCCTACATACAGTCATGTGTACGCACACAGTGGTAAACTGTGGGATAGGTAAGTAAATTGTCAAATGAGAACTGAGGTAGTTTATCTCCAGATTTATTAACCTCCTGGTACAGCCATTAGTAGTTTTTAATTTCCCATATATAAGTTTTATGATTTAGTTAAGAGTAGACTCCAAGCCCAAGGCACATGGGAATGCTGAGCATAGTTACCTACATGTGCTTTAGAAAAAGTCCCCCAAAAGTATGAACTTAAAGTTATACTTCAAGCATTTCTGATTTTAAGGAGCAAATTCCAAACATTCTCTGATTAAAAAAAAAAAAAAAAAAAAAAAGTGCTGTGATCCTCTTAAACTTTGCTAGTAAAAGTGCATCTCCTAATCAGCTGCCACAGCATGAGAGGCAGCCTATCATATAGCTTTTATCCAGACTACACAGTATAAAGATCAATACAATACATTACACTGCCTCCAAAAACCAAAATATTCCACTTCTTATAGCCACATTCTGCATGAATTGGCATGTTTCATCATCATTATTCAGTGAGGGGAGAATGATAAGATTTTCACAGAAATAAAGATACAGAAATATAGAGAAAGCATTGCTAAGCTGATCAGTTACACCTCGTGAGCACCATTACCCGCTGCTCATGGGTGAGAGCTATGCACACATTTCATTTGTAGGGCCGAAATGTGCACGTCTTCACTTTGTTCCTCATTCTACAACGTGGTACGGTCTTTTAGAGCGTGAATTGCATTAGGCATCAGGCATCATTTTATCTTCTTTTGTATCTTGGCAAGGCTTTAGGAATCCAGACACTCAGCCACCGGTTCTGTAACATCAATGTGCAGTGCAAAGCAATCACACATTCTGCTGCTTGGCCTAAGCAACTATATATACTCTTGAGTGGGTGTCCTTGTGTGTGCTTAAAGAGAACAGCACACTTCACATGAAAGTGTCCATGTATGATGAGTAATTAGCCACATTTTCCTCAACTGTCGCTAAAGGAGAAAAACAGAGCTCTAAGGTGGCCTAGTCTCACCTTTCATATTTGAGTCAGTAAGTATTTCCTACTCAGTGGAATGAGGCCACTGTTAGAGAAAATGAAGTGAATGCTTGGCCTTTTTTCTGCATCTGTAAGCCCTAAATTCCTTATTGTAACAGCCTGAAAATTGGTTGATGGCATAAGAAAATGGAGACAATTCTAGTTATGCTGCTACCACCTTTGTAATTACCTTGTCCTTAAGTGTCAGGCTATTTCTCAAATACTTGTAGGTACTATCTGGTGGTTAGATTGGACCAATTATTTTTGCATGCCAGAAAATAAGAGGGGATCAATCAAATTACGATCAATTACATTTCACGCAAACTCTAATTTTTGCAGTCTCTGGCTGCATCTTAAGCCTAACAACAGTCATTCTTCAGTAGTCTCTAATTTATGCTTAGGTGCAGGTCTTCTCCTTTTGCTAAGAAATAAGAACAAATATCGTTTTTAGGACCTTTATAGCAGTAAAACGGGGGGGAATATCTCTGAAAAGAGAGAGACACCAGATCTTAACAGAGCAAACCTGAAAAAATACTCCACTGCATTCAAGTTGTCACCAAATACATCACTTTCTTCTTCACGTGTATAATTGTCTATAGGTTACAATGGACAAACCCCCCTGAAATGTTTAGAATGGACAGTGATGTCTCAAGATGTCCTGAGTGTCAGTTGTCAGTTTTGGAGAAATGACTTTTCAGCCCAGAGTTTATTGAACACATCTGAGTGAAAGACTCTCCCTGGAGAATGTTTCATATCCTATCTCACTTACATTGGTTCTGTGCTGTGAAAGCTACCAAGCACTAAATTTAGAATCTCAACTTTATTTCCTCCCAAAATTGGGCAGGCTGATATTAAAATAAGCAAAAGTGCTAAAGAAGACATAAAGCTAGCTTTTTACATGCAAGTTTCAAAGCAGTCTGTGACAGCCTGTAAGACAACAGAGCTGTATCTTATGCACACACAAAATCTTTTACAGAGCAATACAGAAACACGCTTCTAGTTTAAGTATAGCAGCTGAGGTTAGGCTTAGATCATAACTTCTGAAGTTAGACTTAGACTTTCCTATCTAAGATTGTCTTAAAAGATGATTTAGTTCCACAGCAGCTTTTGCTGATGAGACTGGTGCTGTTTGGGTCCTGCTCTAATCACAAATAGTTCTTTTTTTCAGCACCGATGTTCATCTGATCCAGGGTGAGAGAGTTTGGAGCTCTCAGCTTGCAAAAACCCAGAAATCTCCTACATCAGTGATACAAAACATATATTACCAGTTAAGCTACACTAAATAAAACTTACCTTACACCTCGAGGGAGAGAAAAATAACATATTTACAGGTCCCCATCATATTAAATTCATTCTAGGCAAAGATTTACTCTTTTCTCTGAAACGATGAAGTTTTAAAACATGAACACCCCATACAGCTCAGAGAAAAGCCTAACTAGAAAAAAGGTAAGCATTTAATAATAGCAGCTACTGAACATGGAATATCTCCCTTATTGCCCTACCATTTAGAAACAAAAAAGGGATGTCAAGCTCTTCCCATTGATCTAGATTTTCTTTATGTTTTATCCCTTCAGCTCAAACTGTGCAACAACCACAAGTGGAGCCCATACCGCCTGTGTGAGGAATGTTTACAGTGTTACATGTTCTTTATTTACTGAAGAAAGGAGCTAGGGCTACTCTCCGAAAAAAAACAGTGCACAGTACTGCTCCTGCTATATAGATTTTCTTGTACAGGCAAAGAGGGAATTCTGAATCCTCTTCCCAAGGCTTTGTCTTCATGGCGTCATTACCTGAGATTCCTCCAGATTGGGTGGGAGCCTTATACCTGAAATGAGCTTTGAAAAGTCAAAGTAGGACATTTTTTCCAACCTTTTCTCTCTGCCTCTGGTCTGGAGAATTAAACATATTTTGAACATGGAAATATGAAAACTGTTAGATTAATGATCCTTTGTACCTAGCTTGTACCATTCTAGATCTAAAAGGAAGCTCAGATACAGTGTGTAATCTTGTTTCTTGCAATGTGTATTACTGAAGGCTTTAGTGCAAGGAACAAAGAACCTGGTAAACATGTATTTGAATGAGTAGCTATGAGTAGAAACTGCTAGTTGTATTATTTTTCTTTTTACATTGTAAAAAAGATGAGTGATAGGAAGACAAGCTCATTCCTGCAATTTTCCCACCAGTCATAAGCCAATATGATGGCAGATAGCATTGCCCTGCCTGAGCCAAGCTTGCATCTATTTGTATTGCTTTGTGTAATAGCCTTCCCTTTTTACTGGCTGCACTAAATTTTTAGCCTCACAATTTCAAATATTGTCACTGGTGTGGTTAACTGCCTTTTGTAAATGGAATGTTTTAATAGAAAGAACCCAGGGTTAGACTGTAATCTTTCTGATCATTGGAGAAAAGAGCTAGCAGTGTAAACCAGCTGAAATTACTGAAAATCATGAATGACAGCATGGGGAAAAATATTTCGATGACTTTAGGCTGGTTTTTTTTCAGAAAATAGAAATATCTGCAATACATATTTGCTTATGAGATACAGATGTTAAGATTTATTATGCAGTCTTTTTTTCAGCTTCAAATCCAAATTATCCTAGCAAGCAATGGTTCACAAAGCAGTAGCATTACAGAATAATTTTAAATTTGAAAACTGAAACTCCAAGGTTTTAGATGATAGGCTTACCAATGTTACAGGTACTTCTAGTTCCAAGAGTTTGATACTGAAGAAAGCAGGTCAGAACTGACAGCGAGGAAAGGTAAAATGGCAAAATATGCAACACAAGATTTTCAAGCTTTCTAGTTTCTGACAGTCATAAAATATGATAAAGGAGAAGCATAAAGAACAACAAAGTCTCAGTAAGAGACAAAAAAAAGAATTGAAAAAAATCTATATAAGCACACACAAATCCTTCATACAGACATTATGGGCTGCTTACCCTCCTGCTGCTATTGCAGAGAGAAACAATAGGTCAGTCTTGAATTGCATAAACTGCCACATTGCTGCTTTGTGTGTTGGTTCATAGTGGGGAAAGACATTTGCTGCCCAAGACACTCCTTCAGCAACACACAGACCTTTATTCCTCCAACTACAGCAGCTAGTGTCCTTCAAATCCTGCAGATTCTGGTAGTTTGCTTTCTCAGTTCTGAAGCCATAGGTATTCTGTTGTATTTCTTGAGATTATTAGTTGTTGAACAACAAGTTGTTTCCTACCACCTGCAGTAGGTAACTTTTATGTTTCAAAATACCTGAAAGGGAACAGTTTGACCCAGGTTTCTAAACATAAAACACTTTTCAGAGCTTTATTTGCCCCTTCAGACAAAATCTTGTATTAGCACTGTTGATAACACCTTTACACTGGAAGAAAACTTGAGTCAATTGAACTAAATTCACTATTTTACTGAATTTTTTGAAGTAGACTCACTGTTGCCATGGCTGGATTTGTAAGTGATGGAAGGGCAAATCAGCATCCTGATGCCAGAAGCATCTACGAAGAAAATCTTTATAAATATATTCAGAGATCTGATGTACATTCTGAATATTCAAGCGTAAAAAACCTGTCTAAAATGCTTTATCAGTATGTTGTGCAAATTTTCACTTGAAATTTGAGTGAAGTGACTAAAGAATCTGGATTTTATCAAAATGTAGGAAAAAAGTCACATAAACCTATTATTAATAAGATTATTATTAGTGTTTGCTTAAAGTTTCGGTTAGCTAGTAATAACTGAAAAGAACAATAGTGCTTAAGAAACCTAAAATAACAGATAAGGTATTTAAACAAAAATATTTTTAATCCAGGATTACTTTAGCATCATATTGTGCCCAGAATAGGAGAGGGCTCCAATAGCATTCAACTTCAGCTATCCAATTCTCATGCCCCCAGCCTACAGTGAAAGAGCTGCTACTAAGCCTCAGTGTTAATTTGTCAGCTCACAAATCCACACAATTGAACCCCTCCAGTACCTACTTGCAATTCCACACAAACAGCTGTCAGTAGCTCACCGGTCTTCTCAGCACGCAGAAGCCAAACAACACTGGTTGTGTACTACACAAAGTATTTGTTTAAATATAGTAGAAGGTCCTTGTTCTTAGTTATGTTAATACAGAAATACAAACATTACACAAAACTTTAACTAAACTTTTACAAATAGTATTACACTTTTTAATTTTACAATATGACTCACTGAACAGCTGGAGTTGTTGCTGTGGGTACTTCTGAGACAAGCATCCTGCAGTTCACCTGTAGGTGAAGTTATCCTGTTGAAAATCATGAATATATCCAGACTGGCAAGCTAGGATTTTGTCCAGCAGCATCCTGAAATGTGGGTAGTCAATTAAACCATAAATGCAGTCTCTGAAAAGTTAGCTTAAAGAGATGCACCCCACAAGCCTACTGAAGGAAACCAGCATGTGCCCCTCAGCAGGGTCAGAAGAGCTGTTGTAGTTTTCTAGCTGTCCAACAAGATTATTGCCTCCTTCTCTTTGCCAAGGAATAGGATAGTCCAGACAGTTAAGACCACTTCAGGCAAAGTCAGCGGGGCTAGTTTAATTTGCTGATGAAGATTACTTCAGATAATTGGCTTAATTTACTGTAATGGATTAGGGTGTACTCACAAGGTCTTTCCTGGCAGCAGAGCTGCACAAGCTGTAATCTGCTGCAGGATGGAAGGATTCAAAGTTTCTAGACCTCTAGGAAGCAGTTTATTCCTATTTTTCATGCCAAGAAGTTTTGCAGTTCACAGGCACATCCCAACATCTTAGAATGCTCCCAAGACCATACTGGAATGAGAAACCACCAAAGGAACTGGAAACACTAATTCAAACTCTTTCAACTGTGTCAACCTAAAAAGAAAAAAAAAATCTAATCTGTTAGAAAAAATTAATCTGCCCTCCTCACCGTGTGAGAGAACTTTCACTATTTGTGAATAGCAAAAGGAAACTGTGATTAAGGAAAGCAATTTTGTGCTTTTTGGCTCAGTAATTTCAAAGTGGGCAATTAACAGCCCATTGGGCAGTGTTTCTTCTTGTCAGTCCTACAGTTTCTTCAATGGCTTAAACAGAGGAGCGTTAGTGCAGGCTGCCCCAGAAGCACCAGAAGTATCGTGGACCTCTACATAGGAACCAAATTTAAGCACAATCCTTCAGCTTAGCTTTTCCACTTCTGACTTATCACCAAGATCTGAACATGTTCAATGAAAAACCAAAACCATCCACAGAAAAAAAACAAACTCCAAGTTCCCCATCTTAACCTCAGCCTTACTATTACTACCAGGAAAGGTCTTTTAACAATTGTTACTATTGATTAATAGATTTGGATACCACAGTAAATGAAAGATGTATCATACAGCCAAGATACCCTAAATTGGAATTAAAATTTCTAAAAATAATTTAATAGAAAATACAAAAATCCCACAGGTTCTAAACATTTTAAAATTATTTCACTTCCTCCACATCACATCAGATAGTGGAAAACTGTCAACCTACAAGCTCCAGTTTTGAAAGCTAGACCTGAATCCCATTAGGACCACCAAACATGGTTAATAAATTTTAATGAACCTTACTCAGATTAAATCCACTAAAGCCTGAACTACCAGACAAGATAACAATTTATTCCTTTGAGGGAGGACAGACAGGATATTTACGAACTAACCTCTGGTCTGAAAAGCACTGGATAGAACAGAATCAAGGAACTATATAAAGGGAGTTGCTTCCTACAGATTTATATTTCTTCCACAAGTAGAAGTGTTTTTGGAGTCCTCACGAAGTCTTGGCTGGTTCCCCAGCTGTAAGGTTTCTTCCTGAAAATCATAAACCTGAAAACTTGGGGGTCTGAAGAAGAATGTGCTTGAGGCACTTTAGAGGCTTAAACAGAATGGGTCTGTTCTCTTTCAGCAGCAGAATCCACTTTTAGCAAAGGGTAAAGAGTCTGTAGACAGGAACCACCCAAGAGACCACAGAACCAACCTTGTCACTTGTTTGTGACATTAAACCTGCACAGGCCCTATATTGTACAATAGGATCCATGGAGAACAGCCCAAAGAGAATCAAGGTAGGAGAAGTTTGAGATTGCTTAGATTTACATTTAAACTTGCTATTCAAGTATCTATTAAGTCTTGATCAAAACAAAAGGGTAAAAGAAAAGTCATACATTTGAAGTAACACTGTATCTGAGAATCTACATTTTTTATTTCATCAAGAAGTGCCCCAAAACCTAAAGTACAACATTTTTAAAACTACAACACAAAAATAGAAAATATTCAAAATGCACAGGAACACAAGTCACCTTTAATGTGATTAAAACGTCACATGAGATTTTTTGCAGTTGTGGCAATCAAGGATGTGTTTTACAACACCGTATAGACACCTGCAAGTTTCCTGTACAAGTAGGATCCTCATGCTTGTGCAAGTCGTTCTAGGACTCTTCGGTAATCTGAAACAAGCTGTTGGAAGCTCTCTTCTAACTGTTCACGTTGCAAGTTTAGGTCTATTTGGTTCAACTGATTAGTCATCTCCTCTGGTCTTAGACACCTTCTCATCTTGGCAAGTTCTCTCTGTTTTTTCTAAGCAATCAAACAAACAGTAGTTTGAACACAGCCAGTAGTTATCAAGAATATGGTATTTCACTATGGTGTTTCATTAAAATTTATTCTATTTCAGCATCTAGTTCTTTAAGATGCCCCTAATCCCAAGAGAAGCAGAACCATGTTTGATTAGTACATTTGTTCTGTTAAAGGCTCATAGTTTCTGTATTGCCCATGAGCTAGTGAAGGGAGGAATGGTTTCAGATTTTGTTCCTTAACCAAACAGATTAGGTCTAACAGTACACCTACTACTGAAGATGTACGTCATGAAAAACTTGACTGTAGAAATCTGACCAGGATATTTAGTCTTATATTAATTACACTGGTGTCCCATTACATGACTGTTTAGCCAAATAATTTCCCTATAACTGACTATCAAAAATTAATTTTAAGCCTCCAGTACACAGAAAAAGTTTCACAAACTCTTACAAATTATTCAAGTTACCAGGGACTAGCAGTAAAAGCACTGAAAAGCAGTGAGATTATTTATAAGCATAAACATATTATGTACAGGAAGATGATGAGCTGTCCTTGCTCTGTCACATGTGATTTTTACCTGTTTCTTAAAAATACCTCAAAATACTTTTCTATTTTCTTCACCCAGATATACTTTTATATAGATGACACCTATTTCTGAACTATTCAGTTCTTCAGGTACTTTTCATTCTTCAGTCTTCTCTAGCTTTGTAAAAGCAGAATAGCATTCAACATTTCATTTAAAAAAAGTATTAGGCATGTCTGGTACCTTACCAATAAATCTTTGCAATACCAATGGAATCAATGTATTAAACCAACAAAATTTCACCAAATTATTCTATTACTAACGGTCTCAAAATCAAACCCCTTTTGTGCTCTAGTTTTATGCTTATCTCTCAAAGGAATATTTGTTTTCATTGTGATTGATGCTGAGAGTCAGGAGGGAGGAGTGGAAACTACAGTAAACTGAAAATGAGTAAGACCAGAAAAACTTTTTCAATATCCCAAAGATTCCACAGATAGGCAAAGTTCAGTTCAGAAAAGGAGGTTCTGTACTTAAGTTATGATGAGGTGCTCAAGCACATTTCTGGTGAATAATCAAGAAACCTTTCCTTGTTGAAAGGATGTGAAAAGCAGCATAGATATTTAAATTTTAGATTCACACTAGCTCTATGTAGTCAAAATGACCAAGATACTCAAAACATATGAGCTGCCCAAATGAAAATAAAGGTGAGTACCTTCTAGCCAAGCTTCTGTCAGTAGAACAACTACAACTTTATTCTGCCTAATTAACAGGAGTGTCTGTTTAGATTATAAACATTTGCTCTGAAAAAAGGGTGTCAGCTTTTAAATGCCCACTACATCTGATACTGTACTATTAGACCATCTTCAAGTTCCAAATTCCTGCTAAATAGCAAACTCTTTGCATGTTTCAGATAACCAGTTGTTTCAATATCCTTTTCCCCGTCCAAATATACTACAAGCATATCCAGGTACACAAGATTTTGAAAACTGCCATTAGTAACATTTTACCTGAGCAGCTTCAAGAGGATTCTTTGGGAGCAAGTTGTTGGGCTGGGCAGAAAAGCATATTCAAGTAGCAAACAAAGTACTACAATTACAAAAAGCAGTGCAGCAGTGGTATTTACTCCCATGAGGGATGACATGAAGAACAAGACATGTCTACCAGCACAATCAACTAAAAAAATGCAGAGTTTTTCAGAAATGGAGAAGCCACAGCGAAACTGAAATTTCACAAGCTGGTCATCCTTTGAACTACCTTGGACTTAACAGGAGTACCCTGTTAAATAATATATCAAATATTTTCTTTCCTGTATTAGTACTACTTATACAGAGAGCAACACATCCTGCTGCATCAGTCATCCCAACCTAGTCATGCCACATGCATAAAGGTCTCAGTATCTTTAGCAACCACCTCCTTGCTAATGTAATGACCTCAAGGGGAATAGATGTATTACGTTTTTCCCCTGAGGTTTCTGAATATAGTTTTTTTTCACTGCTACTGTTAGCCAGGAAATAATTCTAAGATGGAATACCATTTTTATTAAATTAAGGTAGTATCAACTTAGAATTATTCTACATCTGTACAGCACTGATCAAATGAAGTTATCAAACAGTTTATATAATAAAATGACACCAGTATTAGAATATGCAGTAATATTCCTGATTATAAGTTTACAAAGTTTGGTTCCCCCCCTCAAAATTACCCTCTCTATATTAAAAGTTAGTTTCATTACACTTCTGAAAACGTCGAAAATGGCAGCGTGACTAAAATTTATTGGAAATTTTTTAAAATGAGTGTATGAGTAAGCTATTTACTAGGTAGAACTACCATAAACAAGATGACTATTTCAGAACATGAAATTTAACATCAGGGAAAAAAGGAGTTGGCTGCTTTAAGGATTATTTTGAATCCACAATGAAATAACAAAAAACTAAGAATGCAATGTTCTAAAGTACCAATATTGCATATTTAGCGATACAAAATCCATTCATTATCCATGCACTTATTGTGTGCAAAGACTGAAGTGGAAACACCTGCTAGAAGCACTAGAATTGAAGCTGCTTATGAAATTTTGGATTTCGCCTACAGGACCTCAGTGATGAGTGAGTGAATTGAAACCATGTAATCATCATGAAAAACAGTTGCTGAAAAATCACCTTATTT
>WBNO01000769.1:0-11202 GCA_013400575.1 Peucedramus taeniatus
TTGGGGGGGGGGTGTTTTGTTTTTTGTTTTGTTTAAATGGCTTTAGTGTCTTGGATCTTGTCACGAGGCATCTTCCTGAGACATCACAGTTGTGCATGCAGTTCAGTTTCTAGATCTTATTTTATTGTAGGCACTGGGACTGGATGCCATTCTATGCTTAGCATTGAACCCATTGGAAGTAGGAATGAATGCTTACTATTAATATTCATTAATTGAAAGAGGATGTAAAGGCTCAAGGTCACACTATGACACTATGCAGAACCAATAAATCTTTTTCTACAACAGTTTCCTGTCCTATAAGAACAGCTTACAGGTGTTTGGCTGCAAGATAGATCGGTCAGATGCTTCTTGACAAATTTGGGTCATCTCCTGAAGTTTTGCAGATATAATTAATAACTTCCACATTTGATTCCAAAATAAAAATATTTTCAACTATAACTACATAGAAAGATAAATCCCTGTGGAGGCCACTAGAAGTACTCTTCTGGTGCAATAACCAAAACATAAGTGATTTGGTTTTTGTTTTCCATCTAGTACAGCTGCTTTCATTAAGTTTGACGTTGTATCATGCTAAGTGTAAGATAAGCAAAGAAATGGCCAAATTGATAAATAAATTACTGCTTTGCTGTCAGTTTGTGTATGTGAACATGGTGCTTTCCAGTGCAGTACTTTAACTGCTCACTACAT
Source organism: Peucedramus taeniatus (assembly GCA_013400575.1). Taxonomy (NCBI): domain Eukaryota; kingdom Metazoa; phylum Chordata; class Aves; order Passeriformes; family Fringillidae; genus Peucedramus; species Peucedramus taeniatus. The sequence continues at coordinate 688 of WBNO01000769.1, forward strand.
CTGTCTGGAATTACTTCATTTTTGTGAAAACTAGTACAAATTACCTTCAAGACACATTGGCAAACTCTTAGCTCTTTTTTTCCTCTGCTTGTTAAGAGCTCTGGAACACTGCCAGGAGTGATATGAGTAGGAAGAGTGACTTAGTTATTTCTAGAATTCTCAAGGCAGAGTAGTTGTAGGAATGTGGAACACTAATTTAGCAAAAAAAAAAAAAAAAAACATAGTACAGCAGTCTAGAAATGATTTATGGTCTGAGAGAGATTGTAACTTGTAAGAGCAAAGGAAACCTACTAGCACCTGATGGCTCAGAGGATTTGCTGCAGTTTTGGTCATGGTTTAGCTATGTAGAACAATGATCCAAATAAGATCAGTCTAGTAACCTTGACTGGAATGTGAACTACTTGGAACTCTTGTCCAAACAGCTGATGTGATTTAAATTGACCCCTAGATTGGTGTCAACTTTCTAGATTTTTTTTTTTTTTTGGTAAGCCTATGACTTAATAAGCCTTTCGTATATTTGTGTGTGTGTTTTGGTTTATTTTCCCACTTTCTTCTCTGCTCTCTCCTTTCCAGTTCTTCCGTGTGCTGAATGGTTACTCCCTTCAGCACAAGCTGCTACTTACAGGAACTCCCCTGCAGAACAACCTGGAAGAACTCTTCCACCTGCTGAACTTCCTGACACCCGAGAGATTCCAGTATGTCTTGAAGTGCAAGTCAGCCTGCCTGTCTTGTCACTCATCTCCCCTCACTTACTCTTTTGCTCTTTTTCCTTTGTACCGTTTACTGAGTGTCTGTTTCCCTGCAGTAACTTGGAGGGCTTCCTAGAAGAGTTTGCGGATATTGCCAAGGAAGATCAGATCAAGAAGCTGCACGACATGCTGGGTCCACATATGCTGAGGCGTCTCAAGGCTGATGTTTTCAAGAATATGCCATCTAAGACTGAACTCATTGTCAGAGTGGAGCTGAGTCCCATGCAGAAGTGAGTGTGGGGATGAAGAGAGCACCTGCTGTTGAGCTGCTGTTTCTCTGCTCTGCAGTTTCAAAGAGGATGCTGCAACAGCCTTATTCTTACTCTACAGGGTTTTCTGCACAGTGGTCTGCCCCTAGAGCAGAGGAAGTACTAATCCTGTGCTATGGTGTAAGGGATAAAGAGATAGTGAGTGCCACTGGCAAAGCCTAGGTAGTAATGCCAGAAGCTGTGCAGAGTTTAGCAAGAGAAGAGTAGGTTAGTCATTCTCATGACAACTGAGTTGTTTTGTTTTCTTTTTTGTTTTCAGGAAATATTATAAATACATTTTGACAAGAAACTTTGAGGCACTGAATGCACGGGGTGGTGGGAACCAAGTCTCGTTGCTTAATGTTGTTATGGATCTGAAGAAGTGCTGTAACCACCCCTACCTCTTTCCTGTGGCTGCTATGGTATGTCCAGTCACTTAATCTGTATAAGCAAATTCCCTGCTGGCTGTTATCAGGAAGCCAGTTAACTCTCTAGGTAAGGCATGTAGGGGTTCCCATTTCTCTCCTTTTGGTTTTGTGTTCTTTTTCATCCTGTCTTTATTTAGACCCAACATGCTGAAAGGCCATTTCGTTTCCAGCACATTTATGACAGGTAGGAGCTATCTTTTGACTCATGTGAGGTGGTGAAGATTGTAAGAGTAGGGACTAAGTAAGAAAAGAGGAGGGGTATGTAGGAGTTAAATTGCAAGAGAACAGGCACAGAGTAGTACTGATGTTTCATACAGGCAGTGCAATACCTTGTGTTTGTGCCAAACTAAGTGACCAGGTGTGAGCCAGCATCAGCTGGGGACTAAGACCAAGTTACATCTCTTCAAGCTGTTTTTGTCCCTTGCCCCTTATTCCCTCTTTTTCTTTTTAGGAAGCTCCAAAAATGCCAAATGGCATGTATGATGGTAGTGCACTTATTCGAGCTTCTGGAAAGCTGTTGCTGCTCCAGAAGATGTTAAAGAACCTGAAGGAAGGAGGTCACAGAGTGCTCATATTCTCTCAGGTATATGGAGAAAAACCTTTAGGCCTGGAATACTTCTTCTGAGAAAGAAGTCTGTTGATCTGGTCTTCAGTTGTCCCTCACTCTTCTGTGGTGGTGTTTTTCTTATATGCAGATGACTAAAATGTTGGACCTTCTGGAAGATTTTTTGGAGCACGAAGGATACAAATATGAGCGGATTGATGGAGGAATCACAGGGAACATGCGTCAGGAGGCCATTGATCGCTTCAATGGTATAGAGTCGCCTACTTTTTCTGTAAAATGAAAGCTTGCCTTGTATGTGCTTAATACTCATCATGGGATTGTTGTGTCCCAAGTCTTCTATTGCTTTCCTGGAATCTTAAATTAGTAGCAATTCCCTATTGGGTGATGTGGGTCGGTTGCAAATCCTTCTTTGAGTACTGCACACTCTCTTGATTACTTTTGTTCTTTTTTTTTTAATCTAAGCTCCTGGAGCTCAGCAGTTCTGCTTTCTGCTTTCAACTCGAGCTGGGGGTCTTGGTATTAACTTGGCCACAGCAGATACTGTGATTATCTACGATTCAGACTGGAACCCCCACAATGATATCCAGGTGAGTCTGAATGGGATCACTCATGGAGTAATCCTGAGGAAGAGGATTAAATCATTAGAAAGTGTGAAGGAGTGTGAGACTGCCCCTCTAGAAATATGCAAAATTAGAGCAGTGAGGATGGGTAGAGATGGGAGGTAAAATAGTGGAGGAATCTTCTGGGACAGAGCCTTTACTAATGCTAAGAGCAAATGTGAAGGCAGGTGGGAAGTGTGTGGAGGTAGGTGGGGTATATCAGACTACTGCTTGTGCAGCTCTAGATTGTTCTCAGCACATCTCTTTTCTAGGCCTTCAGCCGTGCACACAGAATTGGACAGAACAAGAAAGTGATGATCTACCGCTTTGTGACGAGGGCCTCAGTGGAGGAGCGTATCACTCAGGTGGCCAAGAAGAAGATGATGCTAACTCATCTGGTAGTGCGACCAGGGTTGGGATCCAAGACAGGCTCCATGTCCAAACAGGAGCTTGATGACATTCTCAAATTTGGCACTGAAGAGCTCTTCAAGGATGAGGCTACTGAGGGGGGTGAGTGCCTGGGAGTAGAACTGAGGAGGGCGGGGAGATCTGGCTCCTTATTAATGAGAGACTATAGACACAGTGCTGATTTTAGCTCAACAAAGAGGGTCTAGGGTGTCATTCCCTTTCGTAGTCCATTGAGATCCATACAGCAACGGTGCCTGTACTCTTCCTTCAGGGGATAACAAAGAAGGTGAGGACAGTAGTGTCATCCACTATGATGACAAAGCAATTGAGCGTCTCTTGGATCGGAACCAGGATGAAACAGAAGATACAGAACTTCAGGGCATGAATGAGTATCTCAGCTCCTTCAAGGTGGCCCAGTATGTGGTTCGTGAGGAGGAGATGGGGGTGAGTATGAGGTGGATGTCTGCTAATACATTCTCCTGAGTGATGGAGGATCAATTAAGTTAATTGAGCTCTGTAGCTTTTAAGGCCAAGCAGGCAGGCATATATCTGCTATGACAAGCTGGGACTTGGAGCATAGGGTCCGAAATTTGTTATCTCTCTGGCAGGAGGAAGAGGAGGTTGAACGGGAAATTATTAAGCAGGAGGAATCAGTAGATCCTGATTACTGGGAGAAACTGCTCCGTCACCATTATGAGCAACAGCAGGAGGATCTGGCCAGGAATCTTGGCAAGGGCAAACGTATTCGCAAGCAAGTTAACTACAACGATGGCTCGCAGGAGGATAGAGGTACAAATCCGCGGGACCCTGAGGGAAAAGCGGGTGTAAGTATATGTTGCTGGGAAGTAATGGAGTAGTGTCTCAGGCTCACGTGCTGTTTTTCTTTCAGACTGGCAGGATGACCAGTCAGATAATCAGTCAGACTACTCAGTTGCTTCTGAAGAAGGAGACGAGGACTTTGATGAGAGATCTGAAGGTAAGTTCTACTGGAGCCAGAGTTCCTGGGTTGCTTTGAGTGTGGAAACAGTTGGGACTTGATTTGCGCAATTCATACGTTTTGTGGAGCTCTCCTGCTGGGGCAACAATCACACAATATGCTGTGCATTGTCTTTTTACTTAGCTGCATTTCTCTCTTCAGCAGCTCGTCGGCCTAGCCGCAAGGGCCTGAGAAATGATAAGGATAAGCCTCTGCCTCCCTTACTGGCCCGTGTTGGAGGGAACATCGAGGTAAGTTATATCAGGGAAGGCATTTGCATTCCAGCTGCTTCTGTATTCCTCTTGCCATATCCGTCTGTCTGCTCCTTCATTCTAGGTGTTGGGTTTCAATGCTCGCCAGAGGAAAGCCTTCCTCAATGCTATCATGCGCTATGGGATGCCACCTCAGGATGCCTTCACCACTCAGTGGCTTGTTCGGGACCTCCGTGGCAAGTCAGAGAAAGAGTTCAAGTGAGTCTGCAGTAGGCAGAAATGGAAGACTGACAGCAACTAGCGTTTTCGGGGAAGAATGAGAATTGGGCCTTTTCTTGGAGGCTACATTTCCTAAATGTATTGGTTGAGTCTTTGTGGGAGAATGAAGTATAAGCTGGGATTGTTGCTCTCTTACTTGGATCTGACTCTTCAGTCACCAAAAGCAAATGCTTTTATAGGAGTAGCATGACTCTACAAGCATGTAATGAATACTCTCCCAGAGTCTTTCTTTTTATGATTGTTTCTGGCTCAAGACTCTTGAGTTAACTGTGTGTCCTCTATGTATGTAGTGATTCTGTTAGGAAGTTCTCCCTTGAAGGAGCCTGGAGCCCCAGAACTTCTTACTATGAGTTAAGAGTCTTGGGGTAGTTCCCCTTATGTGCTGGAAGGGGTCTGACAATGTATGTCTCCAGATAATGCAATTTATGGACTAATTGCTTGTCTCTTGATCGCTGCAGGGCCTATGTATCGCTGTTCATGCGCCATTTATGTGAACCTGGAGCTGATGGTGCAGAGACCTTTGCAGATGGGGTCCCACGGGAAGGTCTTTCTCGACAGCATGTCCTTACTCGCATTGGGGTTATGTCACTTATACGCAAAAAGGTAGGTGACTAGCAGAGCAGTGTGGCCTTTGCTGGCCATACATGCAACTGTAGTCACTGGGGTCTTGAGTTGAAGAGTTACCTTTTCTTTCACACCTACTTTTGTTGTGTGCTCAGTGGTCTGCCTCTATAGGTGCAAGGATGAGCTTTGTATGACTCCTCCAGTGATATGTCTTTCTCTCCCTCTTGTGCAGGTGCAGGAATTTGAACACGTGAACGGCCGCTGGAGTATGCCAGAACTGGCAGAGATAGAGGAGAACAAGAAACTTTCACAGCCCAGCTCACCCTCTCCCAAAACTCCAACTCCTTCGACACCAGGGGATACGCAGCCGAATACACCTGCCCCTGTTCCTCCACCTGGTGAGGGCTCCCCTCTTGTACAGCCCTGCGTCCTGACCGTAGCCTGGCTGTTCCCCTCACCGGAACTGTGGTGGTGGGGTCCGGGGGTGGACGCAGATCAACTTACTCTCATGTTAGGAGGGCTGCCAAAGACATGTGCAAGCCCTTAAAGGCAAGAGAGGACACTGGCTTTCTTGGGATGAGCTGACATCATTGAGAAGCCCAGCATTTGTAGTGGGCAGGAAAAGGGGGGTCATGTTAATTCTATATTGATGAGCCTGATCTCTTGGAGCAAAGAAGGGGTTTTGGTAACAGGGAAGACCTTACTGATTTGCTTCTCTTTTGTCTGCTGTGCTGCTCTGGCATGTGGAATACACAGAAGATGGAGTAAAAGTAGAAGAAGGAGTTAGTGCTAAGGAGCAAGGAGAGCCATCTGAACCAGAGAAGGAGCTCAGTGCCTCTGCTACTGAAACAGAGGCCCCTATGGAGGTGAGTTTTGGCTTTTTTGCCTTGTAATTTCTCTTGTGAATTTCTCTACTTCTGCCCCCTCTTCATTTCAGCTGAGGCAGAGATGAGTTTTTAGTGTGTTACTTGAAGATGACTCTCTTGTCCTCAGAATTGGCCTCACAGTTTTGTGTGTCTCTGCTTTTCAAACGACTGTGACTGTTCTGTTGCCATGCACTGCTATACTTCGTGTCTCACTGCTTGCTGTCCTCAGCAGTGTGCTCAGCCTGTGGAGACACCGCCCCAGGATGCAAAATCCCCCGTGAACTCCACAGAAGCAGATGAAAAAAAAGTAGAGGAAACAGAAGTGAAGGAAAGACCAGATGAACCAATGGAAGTAGAAAGCAGAGGTACAAAGCACTTAATCCTAAAGAAATAAGCTTGAATGTAGAAAATCAGTGGGGAGTTCTCGGGATTCCCCTGCCTGGGATGTTCCCGAGAGTCCTTTTTCACAGCCAGAGGATCGAAGAAAGAGTCAGAGCTGCTTGACTTTTGCTCCCAAGGTTGTTTATTTTTTCTTATCTATAACATATTCTCCCTGCCCAGCTGCGATGCGTTCAGCAGGTCAGCTCAAGGCACATTGCCCACCCCCGGGTCTGTGTTGTCTTTTTATACTACGTAGACATTATTTACAGTTAATTCCCAATACCTATCACCTATATTAGACAGTGAGTTTCTACTCTAAACCAATCCAAAAGTGCCAACATTACCAAGACAATGGAGGCCATGAAGAAGAAGGAAAGAGGACAGTACACATCCAGACTCCTCCATCTTGGCCCCCCTGTACACTTCTTGACTCCTCTGTACACTTATCATATAAATCTTAACATTCTATTTCTCTACTCAGTAATAAGCTACTCATTTTATTCTACTTTCCCTGGTTTGTAACTCTTCACATAAAGTTGGTAACTTTTTCCATGGCTCGAGACCGAAGGCAAAAGGGTCTTGGGCTCTGTGCCAAGTTCTCCGAGCCCCCTGCCCGGGTCTCAGCCCATCCAAAGCAGCAAGAGAGATGTCCTGGTTTCCCACAGGGAGTTACAGTATAGTATTGGGTTTTACTGGTTGAAGAACAAAACTGTGGACTTGCTATTTTCCTGTGCATCTCATGTTCCCCTTCTTTCTTGTAGCTGATGTGGAGAAAGTGGAAGACAGAGCAGCTACTGAAAATCCTCCTGACCCTCCTGTAATCACTCTGGATGAGAAAGGTGAGGCATGACAACTCCCTTTTCTTCCTTAACCCTTCTGCAAGGATTCATTGTGGGTCCAACTTGTTGCACTATCTGCCATGTTTGTTTTAATAATTTCCTGTGTATACAGATGAGAAAAAGGATGATGATAAGAGAGATGTGGTGATGCTGCAGAATGGAGAGATCCTGAAAGAGTCAGTAGATGAAAGGCACAAGAAGGCAGTAAAGCAGCGCTTCATGTTCAACATAGCAGATGGTGGTTTCACTGGTATGAGATCTGTATCTGCTTGAACTTGTTTATAAGCTCCTGCTTATGTTTGTGAAATAGCTTCCAACCGTTCTGGTGTCTCTTGCCTTTGCAGAACTACACTCCCTCTGGCAGAATGAAGAGCGGGCTGCCACTGTCACCAAGAAGACCTATGAGATCTGGCATCGGCGTCACGACTACTGGCTCCTAGCTGGGATTATCAAGTATCCTTGCCATGACAGACACATTCTCCCACCTTGTACATAATTTGTCACTGTGAAAGTGACCGTTCTGGATCTGACTGGCATAGGTTAAGTGAGAGAGTGCATTTATCCTCACAAGAGTGAAGTGATGATGGGAGGGGGAGCTTCCTGCAGCATAGTTAAAACTTAGCAGGACATAGTTCTCATTCCCCTTCCTTGGCTCCTGTTTGTTCCCTCTCTGTACCCCCTTTCCTCACTCCCTCTGGAGAACAGTACTGCCTGGGCTGTATATTCCCTTGTTTTCACTGCCTTTGTTTGCCTGAGCTCATCCCATCTTAGTCACGGCTATGCCCGTTGGCAGGATATTCAGAATGATCCACGTTACGCCATCCTCAATGAACCCTTCAAGGGTGAGATGAACAGAGGTAACTTCCTGGAAATAAAGAATAAGTTCTTGGCAAGGAGATTTAAGGTAAGGATTTCTCTTCAGTGTGATAACTGCCTGGATATCTGAAAAGGTTCTTGCAGTTCTGAGTTTCCACCAAGAAAGTGAAAGATGTATGCAATGTCTTTTGTGTTAGGGGTAATAAAAAAAGGAGTATTTCTCAGGATCATGGAGTTGCTCCATGATAGGTGCTCCGTTTTTTTTGGAAATGGTATTGGGGAGCTTGGTTCAGTGCTCTCTATCCAAATGTTTATTGAACAACTGGTAAGCAAGAGGCTTAAGGTTCAATTGGCTGGTTTTGTCACAGCTTCTGCTTGGTCTGCTACAACCCACTCCATGTGCCTGGACAGAGCTCTGGTTGCTGAAAGGACTGCCTTTGGTCTCTACTTCATCCTCTTTAGGAGTGAACATAGCTTAGTTGTGGGAGTGATTTAAGTTCAAGTAAAAGCCATGTAGATCTCAGTCTTGGGGCAAAACATTGACTGTAGAGTGAATGATAAGTTCTGCACTGACAGGATTCCAGCTGATTTCTCCAAATGCTTACAAGATTTTGGACTCTTCCATAAATAGAATGGAATACTTTTCCCTTGGGTTCAAAGAGTAATCTCCATCCCATTTGCCTCATAAAGAATGTGTAAAAAGAATCAAAGGAGGAATGAAAATACTAGAGGAGTTGTAGTCTGTTCAGCCCAATGTACCTTGGTTTTCTTGTGTATCTGACTTTGCTTCAGGAAGCCCTTATTGTTTTGGGCTACTCAGTAAAACCAGCTGGTGAAAGGAGGTTCAGCTGCACAATCTCACCTTATGAGATGGTGAGGAATAGGATCAGGAGAGACTGGGGGCACAAACAAGGCTCCCTCTCAGGCAGCTGCTGAAAGACTCATTCCTGCCCCACCTTGCAGCTCCTGGAGCAAGCGCTGGTGATAGAGGAACAGTTGCGGCGAGCTGCCTATCTGAACATGTCCGAAGACCCATCTCATCCATCCATGGCTCTGAACACACGTTTTGCAGAGGTGGAATGCTTGGCTGAGAGCCACCAGCACCTATCCAAGGAATCAATGGCTGGGAATAAACCAGCCAATGCTGTGCTGCACAAAGGTAATGTGGTGTGTTAAACAGCAACAGGATAGGTGTTCAGCAGTGCTGTCCCCTTTGGAGTGTCCCTTTCTCGTATGAACAGATGTCCCTTTCTCTTGTAGTTCTGAAGCAGCTGGAGGAGCTTTTGAGTGACATGAAGGCAGATGTGACTCGTCTGCCCGCTACCATTGCCCGCATCCCACCGGTGGCAGTGCGCCTTCAGATGTCGGAGCGCAACATCCTCAGCCGCCTGGCCAACCGCAGCAGTGAGCCCCCGCCGCCGCCCCCTCCCCAACAAGTATGTACCTGCTCTGGTCAGTAAGGGAGCTCTGGGGGGAGGGGCCTCCGTGCGCCAGGCTGGCCTCTGGTGACCAGCCCGTGAGTCTCAGGTCCTCCTCTCTCGCCCTGCAGGTGGCCCAGCAGCAGTGAGTTCCTGGCCCAGTGCTGTTGATATTATGGCCAAGCTGAAGTGACTCCCCTAGCCCACCCCTTCACACTCTACCCCTCTGCCTGACATTCCTGACTGGGTGCTGTTTCCCTCCATGGAAGCTGCTGCTCAGGTCTCAGGAAGGAGAAGAAACTCCTTCCTCTGCAGCTAGCCCGTTGGAGCAAGGAGTGTGTTTAGGAGAGAGGGGGATGGATGTATGATGGACTCTGTATATAGTGACTGGAGGCCCCAGCGCCATGTCTGTTACATGGAGAACCTGGCTGCATTGCTCGTTGCCTCCGCCTGGAATTCCAGTTTTCGTTCTTAATTTTATTTTGAGTTTGTTTACTGAGACAAGTGCGCGGGCAAGACCAAGCAAAAGCCAGGACAGAGACAAAGCTACCTCCATCAAAATCCTTTTTAATACAAAAACTGACCGGACTTGTCAACTAATAAGCAGCTTGAAGACAAAAGCAAACAACAATGAAAAACCAACAAAAAACAGAGCAAAATGTTGATAAAACTGAAAAATAAAGTTTCCTTGTATTTTATTTTGTTGTCTCTATTATCATGAGTGTATGGGGTAAGTATGTGGTCTCAGGGTTAAAAGAAGAGGTAGTCATGTCTTTTTTGCTGTACCAGAGCAGCTTTTGGGGTATCCTGCACCTCTGAGAAGGGTGGTAGATGCCCCAGCCTTGGCAGTGTTTAAGGCCAGGCTCGATAAGGCCTTGAGTAACCTGGTCGCAGGAGTGGTGTCCCTGTCCCTGGAATGGAGTTTGGCTAGATGATCTTCAAACCTCTGCAACCCCACACTAACAGTCTCAGATTCTGTAACTCCTTTCCCCCCTGCCTCCGCACCACGCCTTTCTCTGCTGCGTGCCTTGGGATCTTCACCCCCTGCCCCAGCTGCAGGACCCTCCTGAGTGCCTTTGGCAGGGGCCTCGCTGGCAGGGGCTCCAGGGGCCGCAGCCTCGCTGCCTGGGCCGGCAGACCCCTCCCGGTGCAGCGGGCGCTGCGGAG
>WBNO01000769.1:11393-23714 GCA_013400575.1 Peucedramus taeniatus
CGGGCCGGGGTGTGCGGGCCGGGCCGGGCCGGGGCTGATCGCCGCTTCCCCTCCCGATGCAGGGCTGCGAAGCGGCGGCTGGGAGCGGGCGGTGGCCCGGCGGGGAGGAGGCCGCTCGGAGAAGGAGGACTGGGAGAGCGGGAGCCGGCAGGTGAGTGGGAGCGGGTCCGAACTGGGCTGATGGGCCGGCGGTCTCCAGTCCTGCTTCCCCCCGGGCGCTGCCGCCACCATCCTTCTCTGGCGTCGTTTGCAAGGCAAGGGACATATGGAATTTCATTATTTTAAGTCACAGAATCCTAGAGTTTCCTGAGTTGGAAGGGACCCACAAGGATAATTGATTTCAGCTCCTGGTCCTGCACAGGATCACCCCAAGAGTCACACCACATTCCTAAAGGTGTTGTCCAAACACTTCTTGAACTCAGACGGACTTGGTGCTGTGATCACTTCCTTGGGAACTTGTTCCAGTGCCGAACCACCCTCTGGGTGAAGAACCTTTTTCTGATATCAAACCTAAACCTCCCCTGACACAACTCAGGCCATTCCCTCGGATCCTGTCACTGGTCATCGCAAAGAGATCAGTGCCTGCCCCTCCTCTGCCCCTCATGAGGGAGTTGCAGTCTGCAATGAGCTCTCTAGTCAGTCTCCTCTTCTCCAGGCTGAACCGACCAAGTGACCTGAGCTGTTCCTCACAAGGCTTCCTCTCCAGACCCTTCATCGTCCTGGCCCTCTTTTGGGTTATCTCTAATAGATAATAACAATGAATTCTGTCTGATTTCTGGTGGCTGCCATGCCAAGAGGCAGTGTTGTCAGAAGAACTAGTCAAAGGTCTCTCTTCTGCGTTTTAAATCCATTTTTTACTTATCCTCTATTCACAGCAAGGTTGTTGCAGGCTGCTTTTATAGCTGAGGCTTTCAAATATTTGTGTTACATCCTGTGTAGCCCAGGAAACTCTTGAAGTAGAAAGAAGGAAGGATAGACAAAGATTCAGATCAGAGGGTACCATAATATGTCAGAGCAAATTCCATAAGAGTTTTGTGGTAGTGTTTTAATTTGGTAATTCTAGTTTAGATCTCCAAAAAGGTCCACTGGGGGAGAGGTGAGAATATGCCCAGGACTTTATGAGATGTAGAGGGCAGGCAGTCCCTCCCTCAGGACTTGGACTAAGGCCTTTTTGTGTACCAACTGAAAAAGCAGAGCAGCTGATTTGGGAAATAATGCCTAACTTCTGACCGCTTCTTTTGCCTCTAGCTGAAGAGCATCTGTCCCCACAGAAGGAGAAACGTGCTGTAAAGGCACCAGGACAAACTGCCCGTGCCTGTCCTGGCTTCAGTGATGGCAATTCCAAGTGGCTGGCTCCAGCCAAAGCCAAGAAAAGCCAGCGGAAAGGAAACCATGTGGAATTATCCAGTGATGGTGAGGTGGAAGAGGGCAGCTGGGAGATGGAGGAGGAGGATGGGAGCAGCAGGGAGATGGTGGATGATTATGGTGCCTCATCATCAGAGGAAGAAGAGGTAGGAACTTCTTGCCCTTAATTACCCAAGAAATACTTGGTGTTGTTCGATGAAAGGACCCCTTGGGCCTGGGGGGAAAGTATGGCTTTAGTGGCAGGGGGTGGTGAGGTAGTGGAGTGCTTTCTCCTTCTTTCCTTCAGAAGAATGATTTCAAGTTTAGCAGCTGATTCCAGCAGAACATTCAGTGCTTTTGTTTGTTGTCCCTTTTAAACAGAGCAAGTAAATTTCACAGATGGTGGGACGTAAGGGGATGACTGTGGATGATTTTTGATTAATCTTTTGTCTCTATTTAGCTGCTGCCTATTGAAAAAGCTGCCCTGAAGCAGAAGCCTGAGAGGTGAGTGTGTAGAGCCTTTCCTGGATAGATGAGGAGCCTGTGTTGTTATTCTTCTGTCTTTTCTACCATCTAAGAAGTGGTAGTTGAGAAGCATCTGTGTGATCCTGTTCTTTGTCCTTAGAGAAGGCCTCAGTGAAGATGACAGCGAAGAGGAAGAGGAGGAGGAAGACGAAGCAGAGGAGGCAAGCAAGCAGAAAATGGGACAGAAGGAAGAACAGGGCCCAGATCTGCAGCTCAACCTGGATATAGATGAACAATTTAAACTGCCAACTAGTGAAGAGATTGAGAAGGAGGATATCCTTTTTATCTGTGACATCCATAAACCATGTGTGTGATGCAGCACGGAGCATGGATACAACCAAAGAGCTTCACTTGGACTTTATCATGCATATTGCTTAGCAAAAGTGTCTGTGCATGACAAGGTATTTTTAGCTGAGCTGTCCTAATAGATAGTGTATAATGCTGTGCTTCTGTATAGTACAGTTAGGAAATCTGTGACGTCCTGTATGGGGCTTGGAACCTGCCCTAATTTCCTTTCTAGTCCTAAATACATATGGATGTCTTATTATGTAGTTTGTTCCTCTCTACCCTGATTTTCCTGGTGGGTGTTTGTGTAACCCATTCCCAGAGTTTCTGATGACAGCAGTTCTAGCATCCAAAGTGCTTGCTGCTGGACTTTGGTGATTTTAATTTCCTGCCTCCCTTCTTACTCTCCTCTGTACTGCTTGGTTGCCCTTGAGGAATTTCTGGTCTTTTTTCTCCTGCAGGTAACACTTTCAGTATTAAAACACTTCTTTTGTTGGTTTTGGGTTTTTTTTCTATTTTTCTCTGTTTACCTGAAGTAATTCTTTTAAACACCCTCTAGTTCTGCCTTGTGAATTTTTCTGTCCGGTTTCATCCTTTGAATGCTGCGTCTGCTGAGCTCTGGTGGAAGCAGTATTCCAGCAGAGCCTTTCTGGCGCAGGCGCTGTTTTGGCGCACGAGTCCAGCGCAGTTGATTGTACTTCTAAAGAGTTCCTTGGCTATTGGTGATTCCTTGACGGTGTTCCCACCTGCTGAGCCCCCTGACCTGCACATCATTCACCAGCGCATCCAGGGCAACATGGAGGTGCTGCAGGACTTTGGGGTGAAGCGGGAGGAGGGGCGCTCCAGGCAGGAATACCTTGCACTGCTGCGCCGGGACATGGCCGCCTACTACTCCTACAGTGACTTCCTCCTCACCAAGCTCATGGACATCTTCCCGCTCCCTGAGGTGGGATCCTGCCCTGCCCACAGCTGTGCCAACTGACAGGGCATTGGCTTCCTCCCTGAGAATTCATTTCTATCTCTGTTCTCTGTCCCTTCTTCTATCCAGTTGATAAACTTCCTGGAGGCTAATGAGGTTCCCCGCCCCGTTACCATTCGCACCAACACACTGAAGACGCGGCGGCGGGACCTGGCACAGGTGAGCAGGAGCCAGTGGCTGTATCCCGAACTGCCTGTCCCCCAGAGCAGCGTCTCAGTCCCTTCTCCTTGCCTTACAGGCTCTCATCAACCGTGGCGTGAATCTCGACCCCTTGGGGAAGTGGTCGAAAACAGGACTTGTTATTTATGACTCCACTGTGCCCATCGGTGAGATCACCTTTGCCATACAGGGCTGAGCTCACCCGCTCTTGCTTCCCTTTCTTTCACATGTCATCTTCTTCTGTTCTGCCTTCCCTGCCCAGGTGCCACCCCAGAGTATCTGGCTGGACACTACATTCTGCAAGGGGCTTCCAGTCTTCTGCCTGTCATGGCGCTGGCTCCACAGGAGAATGAGCGCATCCTGGATATGTGCTGTGCCCCAGGAGGCAAGACCAGCTACATAGGTACCACCCTGGAGCCTTGGGAGGGATGCTTTGTCAAGTGAGGAGTTTTCACTGCTCCACACAGAAAGGGGGAATAGAGGGGGTCTGAACTCAAGGAAAGGAAGAGGTGGCTGTCACTGGAGACAAAGGCACAAGAGGTTTTCAGCCACTTGCTGGTGTGTTTTGCCCTCTGGCAGCTCAGCTTATGAAGAACACAGGGATGATCCTGGCTAACGACAGCAGTGCCGAGCGGCTGTGTAGCGTCGTAGGGAATTTGCACCGCCTGGGAGTCACCAATGCTGTTGTGAGTAACTGCGATGGACGCCAGTTCCCCAAGGTACGTTCCTGTTTACATTGCTTACCCAGAGCTGCTCTGCTGTCCCTTAGTGAAGCTGTGCTCTCCAGAGTCACCTGTCACAGGAGGATGAGCACAGCTGCTGGGGAGTGTGTTCATTACTTGATACAGAGGCAGGAAGGTGGACAGGAAGAAGGGAGGAGTATTTCCTGCCTTCCCAGTCTTCTGCTTCCCCTTCAGTCTTCGCTTTGTTTTGAGTCCCCACCTGTGAGCGTAATTCCAAATCTACATCTGCCTGTAGATTCTTGGAGGGTTCGATCGTGTCTTGCTTGATGCTCCTTGTAGCGGAACCGGCGTCATTTCCAAGGATCCTGCTGTCAAAACTAACAAGGTGGGTGACAATTGCAGACTCAAGTGTGAGTCATGAGAGGAAGGCCTTTGGGGGCAGCTTTGTTTTTGAGAGATACCTACAATACATTTTCCCTTTTTGTTCTTACTCTGTGTGTTGTACCAGAGCTAGTTTTTTGAGACTACTTCTGCAGAAGACTCCAGACTCTTGTACATTATATGTGATTTGCTCTCCTGTCATTCCCTCATCCTCAACAGAGGCCTGGGGTGCTTCCCTGTGCCTGTGGCATCCTAACCTTCCTTTCTCTCTCAGGATGAGAAGGATATCCTCCGTTGTGCCCACCTGCAGAAGGAGCTGATTCTTAGCGCCATAGATTCAGTCAATGCTGCCTCGGAGACAGGGGGCTACATTGTCTACTGCACTTGCTCCATCATGGTTAGTGCCTTCTACCGTGATGTGCTGTGGTCACCTCCTCCTCAGGAGATGGTGAGTTTTGGATCCTAATGCTTGGCCTCTGGCAGGTGGAGGAGAACGAGTGGGTTGTGGATTATGCCCTGAAGAAACGCAATGTCCGTTTGGTGGCCACAGGCCTGGACTTTGGCAAGGAAGGCTTCACCAGGTGCGTGCCGGGTCACAAGCTGCACACGTGACTGCTCCTTGGTGGCCAGGCTTGAGCAGAAGTGTTCTATCACTCCTCACCCCACTTCCTCCTCCAGGTTCAAGGACCATCGCTTCCACCCGTCCCTCAAGTCCACGCGGCGTTTCTACCCCCACACACACAATATGGACGGGTTCTTCATCGCCAAGTTCAAGAAGTTCTCCAATGCCATCCCGCAGGCACAGAAAGGTAACATGATGCCGGAGCTCAGCTGAGCTGGCTGGGCCTGCCCTCACAGTCTGCTTCCCCTGCAGAAGCCACACGGGTTCTTCTCACAGTGCCTTTCTCTCCTTTCAGATGAAGAGCCTGCTGTGGAAGTGGCAGCTCTGTCCATTGCCCCTGGTACCATCATCACGGAGCCTCCACCAAAAAAGAAGAAACTTGAGGCATCAAAAGCTGACAAAGAGCAGGAGCCGCCCCAACCTGCTTTGAAGAAGAAATGTTCATTGCAAGCACAGAGGAGACCCTTGAAGGCTGTCCGGCCTTTTCCTAAAATGATGTGGCCTAAAGTCCCTACCAGGAAGAAAAAGCATAGAGTGAAAGCGAATGGACAGTGAGAGGAACTGCTTTTCCACGTGTTGGTCCCTACCTTGGAGAGCAAAGGCTGCTGCAGCTCTGTGTGTACCCCCACTTTGCTGCTCTGTGCAGATCATCTCTGCAGCTCTGAGCACCTGGGACAATAGCCAGGTTAGCCCCCTTTGCATCAAGGACTGATGTACTGACCCATTAAAAGTTTTATACTCTTGCTCAAATCTTGTTCTTTTTCCTTGGAACATGAAATACAGAATTCTGCTGTGTCCCCTTATTCCTTTGCAGCAGAAACCCCTCTTACTCCCAGCTGATGCTCTGGCATTTCTGGTGTCTGTTCTATTCCCTACAACGGGGATGTTTGTGAAGAAGCTGTGGGAGCTGAAATCCTTGCTGCCTGCATGAAGGCTGTATTTTGTGGAGCTGTCAGCTGAGTGCTTTGTCTGGGCAAGGCTCTAGCCCAGTGGTTCCCCAGCTCCCTATTGTCACTTAGTTCAGTCTTGTGACTGTCCCCATTTCGCCATTTTTCTGGTCCTCAGCAGTGTCTCAGTTCTTGGCTTCCCATACTTGAGTAGGGATTGCTTTTGGTTTGTGGAGCTGTACAGTGAAGTTCTTTTCTCCTTTATGTTCACCCAGATGCAGCTGCTTCTCCTTAAGACACAGCAAGCAGTGGTCTGGGCTGTTTCTGTTTAAATGTCCTGGTCTGTTACATGTGAGGCTGCAGCTTTCCACTCACTGTGGATGCCACCAGGCACAGAGTGATCAGCAGAAACTGAGGGAACCTGCTGTGATGGGTGCCCAGGGAAACACAAAATGGCACTTACGAAACATGAACAACAAAAAAAGCCTTATCCTCTTCTTGTTCCCTGGACTATGTTGGTGGATTGTCTTCCCACACTTTGGTGGGTCACTGGCAGCTGGTGCTCAGGCTTGTGGTCTTTGTGCTCCCTGCTTCTCAGGCCTCCTTTCCTGCTTGCAGGCTATCCCAGCTTGCAGTTAGCTGATGGACCAGCAGCATGCATGTGTGCAGAGAAAATGGCTGGGATTAGCTTAATGCCAGGCCAGATGGTGGTAATTGGGAGCAGGGGTCAGCCTCACAGGCACACCAACCAGCAGCCAGTCTCCGTGTGACGGGCTCCTATTTATTCCTCTCTCCATATCCCATGCTCAGTTCTCCCTGATTTAGCTTGATGCCTCCCTTTCGCCTCCTTCAATCCTTCCCCTCAACATCCTATACTAAGTTTTGCTCCCATAATCTTCCTTAAAACATTGCACAATGAACTTTACACAGTCCTGCAATTTCCCTCAAACATCCCATCACAGATCTGCTCTTTCCCACAAAGCTCATGATAATGCTGCTTTTTTATCAGTTGCTAAGTTTCTGGCTGAAGCCCTTCAAGGTTGCAATTAAGTGATTCCTGCAATGGTTCAGTCTCTCAGTGTCTCAGGAGTCCTGGTCTTTGTTACAGACCTTGTTATCTTCTGCTTTTTAGGGCTTATCTATCTGTGTGTTTTATTTACTATAACCCTCTTTGGAGTGGAGGGGGGAACTGACTTCATCATTTTGTGTTGAATAGCCATTAAACAAAGAGCTTCATAGTTGAAAATTAACTTTTTTCCCATGCTTCCCCATGTGAATTAGGTCAGGGAGGAGCCTCTGAATGCAACTGTCTCACTTTGGGTTTGTGTGTTGAGGTCTGGATTGTTGGATACAGAGGACACAAGGGAAGATTTTCAGCGTCTTTCAGAATAATTAAATAAATGCTAGGTGCAATAGCACCCAAGGGAAGGAATTAGTGCTTCAATACTGTATTTCTAGTACTCCCCACCTGCATAAAACTGGGAAGTGTTCAGAGAGCACAAATGCATCCTGAGAAAAGCAGCAAGAGCCTCTTTAAGCCCTGGGCCTGTCCTTTCAGGAGCGATGCTGATCTGTCCCATGTTGTTGCTGCAGCCTGCTGAGGTAACCATGTGAGTGTGCAGCCTCAGCTTGAGAACCAGTTTATCCTGATAACCCCATCATCAGGGATAGAGTTTTCCTGGCTGGGATCCCAAGGTAACAGTCTAGCTTCCAGCAGTGTCCAAATGATGATGGAATTTCAGCCCTGAAATGCAGGAATAGCCACTGCTTTAACTGTGTCAAGAAAACTTCTCTCTTGCTGAGCATTGTTCCAATCACTTGGCATGCCTGCAAACCTTTTGTTATAGCTGGGAAGAGATGGGATAAATTTTCATCTCTCTTTGGTGGCTTGATCTCCTGCTCTTGATTTCAGCTGTTGCAGTTATCACTGCTCAGAGAGATAACGTTGAGTGTGACATTGAAATGCCACCATTGAGCTTCAGAGGCAGTACTGGGCATGCAGCAGCTGGGGACAAAGCTTGGTGGTTTCCTCTGCATTCTGGTACAAGGCTGTGGTCATATTAGACTTGTGCTTGCAGCTGCCTTCTTACTCTGGGAATCTTTTGTTACCTGAAAGCTGAGATTTCTGGAGAATGTGACTGCTGGATCATCTTTCAGTACCTTCCTTTAATGTGTTTTAATATCTGAAAGCTGCTGATAACGAGGCTTGCGAGAGACAGAGCAAAGCAAGAACTGAGGCAGAGCAAGGATTGAAAGCAAATCTGAGGGGTAAAAATGCTGTCACAGATTAAAAGCTCGTTGAGAGAAGTGATTTTCTGTTCCACTGTGCTGCATGCTGTCCTTCTCCCCAAATTGGGAGTCTGTTGGAGAAGCCTTATCAGGGCACAGTGAAGACAGCCAGCTGGCAGCTCCTGCCTTGCAGGCTCCAGCAGCTCCCCTCTGTGTGCTGGGAGGGAAGCAGGCCCTGCACTGCTGCACCCGTGGGGTGGTGCAGGAAGAAAAATGAAGATTTCTGGGGACAAGAGTGTGTAATGGAAAGAGAAGAGGCTCCAAGTAGTGACAGGGTCGGTCACTGACTCCAGTGATGTCATGTGCTGTAATGTCTGCTCCCAGCCAGGCGTGCTGCCTCTGGCTGCACTGCCTCATGCCTGGCTGTATCCTGAGGAAGGGGCTGAAATCCTGCCCTGCACATTTCAGAGACTTGGGTATGAAATCTGGATCTTCATGCACACACTGCATTGCATGGAACACCCAGAGATACGGACACTTTCGTAGGGGCTGGATCCACAAATCGCCAAAGTCCCATCAGTGGGTCGTGTTCCCCCAGGCTGTCCATCCCTGCTAGGGAGGATGTGGAGAGCTCCTGAGGAGGATGTCTGCAAGTCCCACTTGCCTGATGGAGTCAGTGGGGAACTGCTGAGAAGGTAAACTTTGTCGGGGTCCCAGGCTCTAGTACTGCCTAGAACTGCCTTCTCATGAAGACCTGGCTCCAAAACTCCCTCCTGGACTGGTGTTTGTGTATTTTTAAAAGAAGATTCATTCCCTCCTTTGCTGTTAGACAGGAACATTTCTGTGTGTTAAGTGTGGCAATCACCCAGCCGCTGCTGGCAACTGCACCTCTGGACCGATTTCTCCACATTTGCACCCAAATCCAGGCAGCTGACTGGGCTGATGATTTTGCTAGGCCCAAAAGTTGTGTGTGCATTGCAACACCTCCCTCTGGTTGTGGATAGAAGCAATTTTATGGCTCAGTTTTAGTGAAGAATCTTGAAAGTTGGAAGACTTGGAGAGTTTACGCATTGATACCTCAACAGTGTTGTGCAAGGGAGAAGGTACCACTGAGGCACTCGGAGGGAAAGGGGAGCAGGGAGATGGGGTACAGACACACCAAGGAGACCTATGCCTTATAAAAAGAACCTCTGTGAAAGCTGTGGAGCTGATTTGGACAGGTTTCACCTATGAAGTATCTTTGCAAGGAGGATGTGTTAGCTACCAAGAGCTTCTGAGATCTGAGAGAGGAGGAACATCTCAGCCTGGTAATGGATGTTACAGCTGGGCAAACGCAAAGGAGACAGGTGACTTTAACAAGGGGTTGCCACCTGGGGAACCTACCTTGATTTGCCCATGGAGGATAGTGGTAGAGGCTTAATCTCTTTTTACTGTGCTGTCAGCAATTAGAAACAGAGTCCAAGTACACGAGTACTTGGTCGGAACTACGGGAATTTGCACTGTCTGTTTTGCACAGGGTCAGAAAATGCAGTGCTTCTTTCTTGGCCTTAAAATCTGTGGAAGATAAATACGACCATGTTTGGAAGTGTCTTTTTTCACACTGGTTACAGGTATGATTTTAAGAGCTGTAATGAGCAGCTCTGCATGTCAGCAGCTGCAGTCCAGCAGTGCCACTGTTGACCCTGAGCTGATAAACTGGGAGCAGGAGCAGTGAGAGGGTCTGGAGAAGTGCCAGGTGTTAGGTGAACCAAGAGGGGAAGATGAGGAGGAGCTGTTGTGCTGCAGTGAGATTGAGGCCCAGAGGAGGAGTGCTGTGGTCCCCTGGGTAGCAGGATTGTCTCCAGTTTCTGGGCTTCTGCAGGAATAAATATAAGTCGGCCCTTTGCCCTAGTCATCTTCTGTGTTAGAAGGAATCCTTTACCCCAACAAGTATCCTAAGCAAGGGAAGTTAGAGAAAAAAAGGAGGTTCCATACTGCCTCCTGTCCAGGAGACAGCAGGAGTGCTGGTGGGAAGAGGTGCTGGAGGTCTGTAGAGGCTGTCCCAGCACTAGGTCACATCACTGGATTTGCACAGCTGAGCCCCAAGAACCACCACAGATGGAGATCCCACCACCTGCTCCAGTGCTGTGCTGGCCTGCTGGTAAGAAAAGCTTTTCCTGATGGATAGCAATGCCTTCCTCCACTGGCATTTCATTAATCAGCTCCACTTGCTGGGTTTCCCCAGCTCGACAGGAGAGGCCAGGCAGAGCTTGGGAAAGCCCTTGCTGCACAGTTTGTGGCATTGCTCTTGCCTGTGCTCTGCAAGCAGCAGCAGATCCCCCCTGTCTGACATTGCTCACCCAGGTGCAAGGGTGAGGAGGGGTAAAAGCAGGAGTGTGTGAGCAGGGAGGATGCTGGCAGAAAGCACAGGCTGCCAGGCACGCAGGCAGGCTGTGACAGCATGGGGGGTGGGTGACAGGACGTGGCAGCAGGAAGGAGGGAGTCAGCAGTGGCTGAAGGTCACATGCTGGGAAGTTTCCGAGCTGGAGCTGTCACTGCTGCTTCAAAACAAGCTTCTTGACTGGGATCCCTCATGTCCATCTGTCCTTCTCTTTTCCCTGGCTGTTTATTTGGTAGCATTGCTGCCAGGCACATTGCTCCCTACCAGCTGCTGTTGCAGTGCTGGTCTTTGGAAGATGGGGATCTCTTCTGCCTGTCCATGAGGAAAGCCTTCCTGAACTCCTCTCTTTGGACAAAAGCACTGCTTGCCACTGCTCAGCCTCCCTAGTCAGAGGCAGAGCAAAGGAACATCTGCTTGAGAAGAGGAAAAGCGTTAAAAAGGAGGTGACAGAAGAGGAAAGCTCACTTCTTTCCCAATCTAAGCCCATCTCAGAGGGACTGAAATCCAGTTGAGTTCCAGTGGTCATGGGTGTGCCAGGGAGGATGCAGTTACTGGTGGGAGACAAAGTATTATAAATGCACTTGGGGGCTGCTGTGGGGAGCCTTGAGTCATGGGCAGGACAGGGGACATAGGAAGGCCACCGGATATAACTGATGCTGGACACAGCAAGGCAGGAGAGGGGAACAGATTTGATTTGGACTGCTCCCAGGTCAGGATGGCAGGAGAGTAATGGAGGGATGGAGGAGACCTGTAGTCCTGGAGGAGAAGCAGCAGGGAACATGCAATAGGCAGACTCTCAGTCAAGACTCACAAAGCTGGCCATCCTCAGTGGAGCCGGGAAGCTCCTGTCAGGGCTGTAGCTCACTGCCCCACTGGAGCATGCCCAGCTCCTTCCACAGAGCTCAGTGCATTGTGGTGCTGGGCATCTCTTTGAATTCCAACCCACTGCTCGCTCACCCCTTGCTGATGGCTCAGCTGAGACATCAGAGGCCGCTTTGCACAAGTGCCACACTCGGCTCAGCTCCTCAAGTCGAGGGAGAACAGGCCAGGAGCACACAGACAGCAAGGGAACACAGGTGTCCACAGCCATAAAATATTCATGTAGTGATCGATTTGTGCGCAGTCTCCTCCCACCGGATAATGGTGCGAAGGGCGACGCCAGTGCTTTCTGCAAAATTCACCTGGGGTCGGGGTCAGGGGGTAAGAGGGAATGACCTAAAGTGGGCTAAAATAAGGGACATGAATAAGGGATATGAAACAAGACCCAAGGCCGCTTTGTGAACAAAGAAGGAAGCCGGTTGCAAGCCAAGCATGATATCTGAGAGGCTGCCTCCACACAGCCTCCTCTGCCCGCTGGCTCACCATTGTCCAGCGGCAGCTCCCCGTAGGCGGGCTGCGGGCACAGCAGGGGCAGGGCTGTCGTGGGGGGCTCGAGAGAGGATAACGAGAGGGTTTGGGGCGCAGAGAAGTTATGCCCTCTTTAAGGGAGGCAGCTCTGGGAAATCACTACATTCGATGCAAAAAAAAAAAAAAGAATAAAATATTTAAAAGGAGGCAGAAGCACGCTGTGTTGCGGCTGGGCTAGTTACGGAAATCGCTAAGAGGCGAAGCTTCAGCTAGCGGTGCCGGAGAGGGACTTCCCTCCGGGGAACCCTGCTGGACCGGGCCGCGTCCCTTCGCCCCGGGGCGCCCCGAAACCCTCCGGGGAGACCGAGCCGCCCCTCGGTGGGGGGAGAGACGGGGGCCGGCTGAGGAAAGGGAGGTTCTGCCGCGTCCCCTGTTCTGTCTGCTCCGCCCGGGGCCGGCGGCGGGGAGCGGGCGGGAGCGGGGACGGCTTTCGGCGCCCG
>WBNO01000769.1:23924-48778 GCA_013400575.1 Peucedramus taeniatus
CGCACGCTGGGGCTGGGCCCGGGGCTGGGGCTGGGCTCGGCCCGGGCGCTGGGGTCCCTCGGCTCCCGCCCCGGTGGTCCCGGCCAGCCCTCCGCCTACTCCGCCGGCTCCCGCTTCATGCCCGGCACCATCTGGTCCTTCTCGCAAGCGCGGCGGCTCGGCCCGGGGCCCGAGACAACCCTAGTGCAGGGACCTGGCGTCTCCTGGGTCCACCCCGACGGGGTGGGTGTGCAGATCGACACTATCACCCCCGAGATCCGAGCGCTCTACAACGTGCTGGCCAAGGTGAAGAGGGAGCGCGACGAGTACAAGTGCAGGTGAGAGGGGGCGGCGGGGACGAGGGGTGCCAGCGGCATTCCCCGGGGGACAGAAACTATCGCCGGGGAGGCTGCAGGGCTCTGCCTGTGCGGGAGAAGCAGGGAGGGAAGGCGACAGTCCTGGCCAAACTTCTCGGGAGCACGGGCTGCAGGCAGAATGTGAAGGAAAAATGTGGAGCCCTGCAAGCATTTGTTTGTGCCTGGGTCTCCTCCCTTGGCACCTGGTGTGCAAGCCCTCTCAGGATGTTCGTTGAGCCTTTTTCAGTCTTACCAACCTGCCATGAGGGACTAGAAGTGCTTTTCCAAGCAGGGAAGGAATAACTTACAAGAGCTGTGTTTTAAAGCCAAGGGGATCTGGAAACGTTCAGAAAGGAGGAGCAGCCTGAAAGTAGGTGAGGAAAGCGGACATGCAGCAGTGAGCGGGTTTGGATTGGAGAAGGCTGCTGGGAAGGAAAGAGTTCTCTGGATGTGTCGGAAGGTGTCGAGAAGCCCCTCAGCCCGGTGGCTGGCCTCTCCTAGGTCCTTTCCCTCACCAGTGCTGTCCAGCTGGCCCCTCAGCAGTAGTGAGACGAGTCAGGGCACCCCACTCTGCGAGGGCTTTCCTCCCGACCCAAAATAGCTGTGGCTTGGCATGTGCCTTGGAGAAGGGTGAAACAGAATGGAAAGCGAATCTCTTGGCCTCTTCTGCTTTCCTGTGCAGGGTGGCCGCCGCTCTCGCCTCTTGCTTTGTGTCAGGCCAGTTTCCGAGGCTGCTCCCGGTCCTGCACGTAGGATGAGATCAGGCTGGGCTGGTGTCGCGGAGGCGGGCGAGAGTGTCACTGACGCCACCCGAGCCACTGGTTTGGGGTTTTTTCAGAAGTCACATTA
The DNA here is from genome assembly GCA_013400575.1 of Peucedramus taeniatus. Taxonomy (NCBI): domain Eukaryota; kingdom Metazoa; phylum Chordata; class Aves; order Passeriformes; family Fringillidae; genus Peucedramus; species Peucedramus taeniatus. Next base: position 25,109 of record WBNO01000769.1, read on the forward strand.
TGGTACTTTGGAAGCAGTTAGAAAGTTTGTAATTCCACACCCAACTCCCCAGGGGAGCTGTGCCTCCAACCGGTTCTGCATGGCCACAGGCTCCAGTGCCAGCATCGAGGCTGGGATCCCAGATGACACCTTGTGCTTTTGGCTTTATAAGGCTTAGGCTGCGCAAACTTGCCTGTCAGATGCTCCGAAGGCACTGAGCAAGGCACATGGAAAGGAAGGGTTGGCATCTCCTCTTTCCCACCAACTGCTGCATGTACCTAAGGCCTTTTATTATTAAGCCAGTGGTCAGGCTCCTTCTCCAGAGGGGAGCAGCACTCCTTGCATTGCATTTTCAGATCAGAGAGTGGGAAGGTGGAGCCAGTTTTTTTGGCCAGGAAAGCTTGAGCCTCCAAGTGGGATAGCCAGAGAGGACCAAATTGGGTTTTTTGGTGCTGCTGAAACTTTGGGAGAAATGAGAGCAGGGTTGTCCTGCTCTGGCAAGTGAGCTTCAGGGAGGGCTGCAGAGGGGGTGACAGAGGGTCTGCTGAGGGTGAGATGGGGGGGCACCACAAGCTGCTATGAGCCAATGTTATTGGTGGGATCTGTTTTTGGGGTGTGTTACCGGGAGCTGGGGGAAAGCAGACCCCACCCCCAGACCCTATCCATCACTGGGAACTTTCTGATGGGTACAGCCAGGTCCCAAACAGGAGAATGGAACAGAAAGATCCCATTTCCAGACCCTTCTCCATGCTGGGGGCTGACACCAACATCCCTTGGGAGCTGAGAGTTCCCTGCCACAGTGGGCTGCGATCTGCCATGGGGACAGTGCAGCTGGTGTCATGCCTTTGCCACCTGCCTGGAGACAGATGGAAGAGGCTATATTAACACAGGATTTCCCAGTTCTCTTACCCATGGCTTGGGTGCTGGAGCTTGTGCTTTTTTCAGGACAGCGTTGCTGCCGTGTGCCCCACGGCGCTTAGAGCAGTGCAGCAGGAGCTTCTCTCTGGATACACAGGGCCTGAAATTCAAGCTAGGGATCCCGGAGGCCTGTGGGGACTGTAGGGAGGGATGAGAATAGTTGCAGCAGCAGGAGAGAGGCTCACAGGCACTGCACTTGGGAGGAGCAGACTGAAATTAGGTGGCCTGGATAGGGGCAAAGGTTGCCTGTGAGTATCACACAGAACTGCTAAGTGCTGGGGATCTGGGGGTCTCATCAGGTTTGTCCTGTCTGCTGCACCTCCTACTTGTTTTCACAAGCAGTTCTTATCCTGGATGTTGCAAGGACATGCTGGAGTTGTGGAATGAGCAGTGCTACAACATGGTGTGTTAGTCACAGGATGGTTTGGATTGGAGAAGACCTTTAAGGGTTACTCAGTCCAATCTCCCTGCTGTGGGGCTTCACTAGATCAGGTTTCTCAAAGTGCTGACCTTGAACATTTCCAGTGATAGGCCATCCACAGCTTCTCTGGACAACCTGCTCCAGTGTCTCACCGCCATCATAAAAAATTGTTCCTGATGTCCAATCTAAACTTGCCTTCTTTCACTTTAAAGCCTTCGCCTCTTGCCACTGCAGGCAAAAGGTCTGGTACAAAGTCTTTCCATCATTCTTGTAAGCCCCCTTGTTTATTAAAATGCTTCAGGAAGGTCTTTTGTTGTTGTAATTGCCTCGTGAGGAGCTGTGCCAGGCTGCAGGGCCATCCCCACTGAGGTGAGCTCAAACATAGTTCAGATGTGGCAGGAGGGGGGATAAGTGGAGCCTCAGGCCCCAAGCAGCCCAAAGCCCTGATGTACACTGAGCCTGCAGGATGGGGGTAAAGCACCCCAGTGCCTGTTGCAGTGATCAGGATGTTTAAAGATGGGGGGAGTTGTTGATTTTTCTAAGTGAACTTGTTGAAAGGACACACCTAGCAGGGACAGCACTGCATCTTTTTATGTCTCTGGCTTTGGGAGAGCTGTCCCATAGCTGGCAAGGAGATGATGAGGTCTGCTTGCAGCTGGGACCCTCCTGCCCTCGCTGTCTGCCTTTGGGCAGGTTGTTGCTTTGCAGCAGTGCAGGAAGGACCTCCCCTCTCCCCTTGGCACCACCGGTGGCCGTGGGGTTGTGTGGGGCAGCCTTGCTTTCAGCTGGCAGCGACCTGGCAGCGGCAGCACGGGGCTGCGGGCACACTGCTGCAGGCAGGTTATTATTAGGAGTGGTGCATTGCAGGAGGCAGCAGGGGAGAAGGAGCCAGGCAGGAGGTGAGCAGGAGAGAGGTTTGCAATGGATGGGTGCATGGGTTTGTCCCTAGTGGGGTGAATCGCTGTTTTCTCCTACCTTTTAAGCCGGTGTGTATGTGACCTGCGCTCGTCTTCCACAGCATTGTTGTGGAATGAACTCTTACCAGGATTTGCAGCTATGCTTTATGTCCCCAGTGTGTCTGGGCTATATAGAAACCCAGAGGGAGGCAGGGACCAAAAAAGAGGCAGTGCTACCCCAAGAAAGATGCTGACATTTTTTTTATTATGGTGGAAGGCGTTCTTGTCCCTGGGGAGGGAGGCTTTGTTTGAGCAGTTCCCATATAAGGGCAATTCTACCTTTTAACTTTCTCCTTTCCTTTCCTTTCTTTTCCCTTCAAATCTCTTTCCCCAAAGGGATGGGAACACTCTTTGATTCCCCTTCTGAAGCTGTGGTATGGATCCAGCACCAACAGGAGGAATGCACATTTTTGTCCTTGTTTGAGTAAGGAGCAGCGTTGCTAGCTTTAAGAGCTTAGAAATTCACAAGCCAGGGCTCTCCCACGTCGTCAGATTGTCCAGATACCCCGAGATAACAAATGTGAGGGCTTTTCATATGCTTTCTGGCCTCCTAGACCTCAGGATTTATTGTTCAAACTTGGTGTGGGTAAGTGAGAGGAGAGATTTTTCACATCCTTGTGCAGAGTCACAGTGTCTGTGTTGGTGCTTGCAGGCATTAAATAGAAGCCAGACCTCACAGCACCAGGAAGAGCCCAGCTCTGGTTGCTATCTCAGAGTGATCTCGCTTTCTCAGAAAAATCTGGCTCTCCCAGAAGAGCCAGAAGCTGGGTAAGAATACAGCAGCCCTGCCCCATGCCACCCCCCCTGCTCTATGGGATTGTCATTTAGCCAGGAGCAGGATGGCTTGATGGCCTCCCAACAGACCGTGGGCTGGGCCAACACTGCAGCACGACCCAAGAGGTTGATCTCATGCAGTGAAATATAACAATTGCTAGGGGATGTGTCTTTGCACAGCAAGGCTGGCCGCCTTGCAGCTCTGGCCTTGCAGCCTGGCATAAAGTGGCACAATCCATCCTGTGGATCCATCCACATCATTCCTTGTGGGATGACACAGTGTTCTTTAATCCAACCTGTTACGCAGCAGTAGAGCCAGGGAGCCTTGTGTCCCTGCCCATGCAGCGTGGCCTGGCCCAGGGCAGCCCTCTGCACTGGGACAGGCAGAGGAGCAGCCCTTCGTGGACATCGTGGTCACTCACACTGTGAGGTGGTTTGATGTCAAGATCAGGGTTTGTGCTTCTGGACAGCCTGAACTGCAGCACTGCAGACCCACAAACGTGGTCACAAAAATGATGCAGATGGGGGCAACTCAGCTGTCGCCCTGATTTTCTCAAGTTTTACTAAGCCTTCTGATGTTTGCATTCTTTGCGCAAACTTTCTCATGCACTTTAGGTAAATAACTTATTGTTTTGCATTCCTTTATGGAGGACGAGCAACCTGACAGACAGTTAGGTTGCCCAGTGACATTGAGGAGGTGGCACTGTAACCCTCCAATGACACTGGGATTTTAGAAAGATATAAATATGGAGTCAGATGTTTTAATAAAAAGTTTTTTTCAGTTTGCTACCACCAGACCTGCTCCGTGTCGTTCTTGTGTCGCCTCCTGGGACGGGGGCGACAATTGGTGACCCCGAGTGGAACACTCAGCAATACGTCTGCAGAGCTGTTGTTGAGGGTTGGAGCTGCTGTGACCCAGGGCTGTGGGGCTCAGGGCAGAGGGAGAGGCTGGTGGGCTGTGACGGGCCGTGGGCCAGCCCCGCTGTGGCAGGGCATGCAGCCCAGCTGCTGTGCAGAGCCTGTGGCTGGTGTCCTCAGCTCCCCCCATGGCAGGGCGGGTGGCTGTGGTGGGGCACCGTTTGTGACCGGGGGGCCGAGGGGCTTGGCAGCTGCCATGGCCTGAAAACAAGAGGCCATGCATTCCTGGGCACATTCTCCTTCCCGCCCTGGTGCTGTCATCTCCCCGTTTCGGATGGCTTTGGGGTGAGCAGCTGCCGCTCCATCCTCTCCCTTTGGCAGCCAGCGAGGCAAGGCCAATGGGATCTGACCGGTGTTTGTCTCTCTAGATGGGAAGAGGAGTACACAGTGCGTGTCCAGCTTCAGGACCGGGTGACTGAGCTGCAGGAGGTGAGCCTTGCTGTTCCGCCTTCCCCTGCACCCCAGCTGCCCCTCACTGGTGCAGATTTGCACATCTCTCTCTCCCTGGCGCAGGAAGCCCAGGAAGCCGAAGCTTGCCAGGAGGAGCTGGCCATGAAGGTGGAGCAGCTCAAGGCAGAGCTTGTTGTCTTCAAGGGACTGATGAGCAATGTGAGTCCCTAATCCCTCTCCAATCCCACAGCAGTGTCCTGCCCACGTGGTGTGGCTGTATAGAAAGCAGTTCCTTGGTGGGGCCCATCCAGCACTGGCAGGGATGATCTGGGACGCAGTGAGCAAAGCAGGGATGTGGGAGCAGTCCTGCATGAGGGGGAATGTGGGGGCACTGATTGCCATCTGTCTTGCCTAATATTCCCCCCATGTCCCCTTCCTGTGGTGCTGTGGGTTCAGAACATCACAGAGCTGGACACTAAGATCCAGGAGAAGGCCATGAAGGTGGACATGGACATCTGTCGTCGCATCGACATCACTGCCAAGCTGTGCGACGTGGCACAGCAGCGGAACTGCGAGGACATGATCAAGATGTTTCAGGTGAGAAGCGCCCGCTGCTGCTCCCGACTCAGCCACCAGCTCTGGGGAGGAGAGAGCCCAAAGGAGGTAGAAGAGACAACACCAGAACCCTGCTAGGGGAGACGCTTGGTCACCCTTGCCCTTGCTCCTTCAGTCCCTTGCTTTCTGTCTGTCTTGGGAGGACCAGGCAAAAGGGCACAGAGTGGAGGTGGAAAGCTCCAGTTGTTGCTTTGGACATCAAGAGTCCCCTCAACCTCTTGCTGACCTGTTGTGTTTGGCCCGGGGACCCCACAGTGCTAGGGGAACAGCTGCAGGAGGGAGACAAGTTGCTTGAGCGTCTGTCTCTAATTCCATCTCTCTCCTTTCCCTTCCCCTCTCCATCATCCTCTCTCTGTCTCTCTTCTCTGTCTCTGTCTCTTTTCTTTTTCTGGATGTTGCTGCCTTTCTGTCTCGCTCTTTGTCCCTACAGAAGCAACTGGTTAGTCCCATTCAGTTGAGAAATTTAAAAAATTTTAAACTTTCTTTAAAAAAGGTCAGACTGTAAATATTGACATATTTCACCTTTTTCAGACTGTCTCTTTTTTCCTGTTTCTGTCACTGTGTTTCCCTGTCTCTGGACTGGGGTGGTGGGTGATTTGAGTTTTTCTGCAGTAAAACCACATTGTTTTTTTCTCATCAAATCCATAGATCCCATCTTTAGTTGCTTAGTTTTAATTTTAGAAAATGCTAAAACCATGTTTTTTCCATTGCACCCATCTTTAACCTGATCATAATGAGCCCATCTCTCTCTCTCTCTTTTCTTCCTTCCTTTCTTTCTGTCTTTCTCGCTTTCCCTGCCTTTCTGTCCCTCCACCATTCCTTTCCCCTCCATCTCCTCCCAACTACCTGCTCCTGACCTCGGACCCGGCCTCGTTTCTGTAGTCTCTGCACTTGTCTCCCGTTAAGGTCCCAGCCTCGGTGGGGCGGAAGCGGGAGCGCAAGCAGGTCAGCGACGAGGACACCTCGCTGTCAGAGAGCGATGCCTCCCGGAAACCTGACGAGGAGGAGGAGGACGAGACCACGGCCATGAGTATCAATGAGGAAATGCAGAGGATGCTGAACCAGCTGTGAGTGCAGCTGCTGTGCATCTCTGCCCATGGTGTCGAGGCAGGCTCCAGCGCTAGGCTCCAGCACCAGGCTCCCTGCTGGTCCTGGGATGGGGAGGGCGAGGGTGGTCTGTGGCTTCCCTTCCCAGGTGAGGGTGAGATGAGAGATGCTGCTGTGGAGAATGGTCACCCTGTGCTCTGTGGCACAGTGGGACTGACCCCCTGGGAGTCCTGAGCCCACCTATGCCAAGAGGGGGAGCTGGTCCAACTCCCCTCCTCTTGCCCCCCTTCCTGCTTTTTGGGAATCTGTGCCTGGATTTGCTGGGGCTTCTGACCATAAAGCCAGCCCCTTCCCCATCAGCTGTTGGGTTTGGGCACACCTGAGTTCACCCTAGCCAGACCCCCGAGAGCTGCAGCCGTGCCCGTGAGTGGGTGCAAGGCTTTGGCACCGACATAGCCCCCTGCCTCCTGTGCTCTCCTGCTGGGTGCTGACGTGCTGTTCCCTTGTGCCCAGGAGGGAATATGACTTTGAGGATGACTGTGACAGCCTAACGTGGGAGGAGACAGAAGAAACGCTGCTCCTCTGGGAGGACTTCTCCGGATACGCCATTGCAGCCGCAGAGGTGCAGGGGGAGGTAATGCTGGTGTCAGGGCTCTGAAGTCTTGTTGGGTTGGGACACTTGATCCTGCCTGAGCCTGGGAAGATGCTCTCTCAAAGACCAGATTTCAGCCCCTTTCCCTTTGCAGGCCTGTACAAGATTCCTGCCTTTCTGCATGAATACATTATAGCGTCCCTGTCGAGGTCTCCTTTTTTAGAGACGGGCCAGGGACCTATAGCCTAAGGGGTGTGCTGAGGCTGGGGTGCAACATGTGGGGAAAGGCACAGCCCATCCAGAACAGAACACTTCCGCTGGCTAGACTGGTCTCTGGTGATCCTTGCTCGTGTTCTCCAGCCCACCTACCCACCGTGCAGCAAAACTGCCCAAAGAGAGGCCTTAGTGTCTGGCCAAAGCCCTTGTAATCCCAAATCTTTGGCCCTTGGCAGTCCCCTGGGGATGTATCGTGCTCAGGAATGGTCTCCAAATCTTCAGTGCAATGCTGGGCTTGTTTGGGTGGTCACTGCCCAGTGTGGTGAGTCCTGAGTCTCTAAAGTCCATGTTTACAGGACTGACTCCTGTCTTATTTGTACTACACTGTATATATTTCTTCCTCTTTTCCCAGTGCTGCCTGTTCTTTCTCTGATTTGTCTCTCTCTTGCTTTTGTTCCTCATGTTGGACGCTTCCCTGCCTCTAAACCTGCTGTCTGCTCTCCTCAGCAGCAGGATGACAGCCTGGAGAAGGTGATCAAGGACACGGAGTCACTGTTCAAGAGCCGTGAGAAGGAGTACCAGGAAACCATCGACCAAATAGAGGTGGGAGAAGGAGGAAATGGGGAAGCCATGGCACAGAAGGGTGTGAAATGGGGAAGTGGGTCCATAGGGAAGGGAGGCACAATGCTAGAGCAGGTCACTGGTAATGTGGGTGACAGCCTTTGGTCTGCCCATGCCCACTGTCCTGCACCGCAGGCCCTGGGATCATCTCTGTATCATTTCCCTTGAGCAGCTGGAACTGGCCACAGCCAAAAATGACATGAACCGGCACCTCCACGAGTACATGGAAATGTGCAGCATGAAGCGAGGCTTGGATGTGCAAATGGAGACTTGCCGGCGGCTCATCACCCAGTCTGGGGACAGGTGAGCTTCAGCAGCAGAGCCGGGACACCCTTGCTCTGGGTCTGAAGCCGAGGTGATGGTGAGAGGGAGCTGAAGGACTGGGTAGAACTCCTGCCCTGCCCTCATGTGGAGAGAGGGCAGTTCCCAGAGGCTCCTGGCTGGCCTCTGCACAGGTCGTGGTGCTGCCTCTGGAGAAGGTAGGATACACATACAGGAGTCACTTTTGACACATGAAGCCAAACCCTCCCGATGGAGAGAGGAGCTACCATTGTGCAGGGACATCATGCAAGTCCCCAAAGGCCTTTGGAGCCAAGGTGGCTCCAGGCTGGGGACCCCTGTGGTGGACTTCCACAGACCCCTAGCCTTACATACCTTGTCAAGGTCCTGCTCTGGGCAGGCCCCTCCAGCGTCTCCCCCAGCTCTGCTTCATGCTCTGGATTGGTGTCCTCTGGAATACCCTCCCAGCACCCAGGGATTCCTGCAGACACACACATGCCCAAAGGGGTGCTTCAGCTTCTGTCCTTCTTGCTCTAGTGACCCTTGCCCACACCAAACTGGGTCCTTTCCCTCCCCCTGGGCAATGCTGTGACTGCTGCCCTTTACTGTTCTCTGCAGAAAGTCTCCTGCCTTCACCCCGACTTCCAACAGTGAGTCAGCCCCGAATGAGGAGAGCGAGGAATCTGACCGTGATCCCCCCAGTGATGCTTCCATCAGATAATGAGGGGAGGCCCGGCTCCCTCGGACCCCCTTCTTGGCATGGGGTTGCCTGAGTCACACCTGGGAGAGACTGTCAGGGACGTGGAACTGCTGGTAAACATCTGTCGCCCAGGCTCAGTCCCGTTTTGGGGTGCTTGGCAGACCCCACACACCCCCTCTCCGGATACCTTGCAAATGGGAATAGCTAGATAGACCTGAGGGCCCTTGCCCAGGCTGCTCTGCCTTCAGCCCCTTCTCTATTCCCTTTCCCTGCTTTGGTTAAACCGTGGTTTGGGCAGGGAGGCTCCAAACCTGCCACAGTGGTGTTCTGTAGGACCTGTCCCCAGGCACCCCCAGACCCACCTCCTCTGGCCTCCATCCTGGTACACTTGACCTGCCCCTGCACGGAGCCGAACGAGAGCCGTACCTCCCTGCAAACTGGACCTGACACTGGTGCCAACTGGACCGAGCCCAGGGCTCTCCCTGTCCTTGCTGCTGGCCGGCCACCTGGCTGGGCCCCATGCTGTGCCGGGCACCCCGAGCCTCCCACGCCTTCTCTGGGGGCGGAGGCCAAGTCCCGCTCACTGTGCACTTTGCTTTGCTGCCTGTCGGCGATGCGCTCACGTCTGTGTTACGGGGGCGAGGTCATTAAATGGGACAATTTCGTTTTTACAGCTTGGCTGGGTGTGGGTTCTCCCTGTGCTCCATGGGTGATGTGTGCCTCGAGGCGGGGCTGTCGTCCATCAGACCCCAAGCCCGCATCAGTGGGTCTCCTCATGGGAGTCCCATCCCTTGGGCGTGCCGTGTGGGACTGGCGAATGGGACACTGGTGAGATCCCTGTTCTGAGAGCCACTGGCCTCAACAGGCGCTGGTGCTGCATGGGCTGCCTTGTTTTAACCTGGAGCATCATCAATGCAGAGGCTGAAGGATTGAAAATGGAACTGATCCTGGCTTGTGAACCTTCCTCTTCCTGTTTATTGGCTTCCTCTGCCACACCAGGGCAGCCCAGAGCACCTTCCTGCCTGCCCTCAGTCCCATATCCCACCTCAGTGTAACCACAGTGGAGGATCCCCTGTCCCACTATCTCCTGTGGCATTTTCCTGGCTGGCTGCAGCACCTGCTCTTCCAGTGATGGTGATGGGAGGCTGGGGCCTGGCAGGGTGTCAGGAGGGAGCAAGCAGCCTCCTGAGAGGCAGTGTGATCCAGAGTAGCAGTGTCATCACTGAGAAGTGGACACAGCCTGCACAGCCAGGGCAGGTGAAGCTCTGGAGAAAAAATGCTTCCCACTAAAGGTACTGAAGGGAAGAGCAAGTACATGGCAATAGAGTTTTTGGATCATTGCTAAGATTAGGTATGGAAGATAAAATGGGGGCTGAGGGATGCAAGAGTTTCTCTCTATAGATGTGGCCTGGGTGGCTGATGCTGCTGGTGCTTGAGCTGGGAGTGCTGTGGCATCCATGCACTGCAGCACAGTGCCTGTGTTTGGTCAGGGTGAGGTGCTCTGCCTGTGCCTGCCCAATGTGTTAAGGCATGTGTTGGCATTTCAGCAGAGACTGAGCTGGTTAGAGCAGGCAGGGAGGCGAGTCCCTGCAAGTGGCAGAAGAATTGAGCAGGAAATAGGAAATCAGGGTGTAGGTGGAGCACTGCTGGTGCTGGGGAATGGCAGTTCCTCGCCCGTGGTCTGCTGCAACTCCTGACTGCCGTCTTCACTTCTTGCAGGAAGTTGGGAAAGTGTCTCACAGGAGCAGCAGAAGCCCTGGCTGCCTGTGGGTGTGTGGGTAGATTGGAGGTGCGTGCCTCAGTGCCTGCCACTGAGGATCTGCCACCCTCACCTCTATGCCACCTTGTTCAACTGTTTTCATTTCTTTCCCTCTTCCCTCTTAATTTTTCTATCCAAAAAAGCCAGAGGAATTATTTTACTATTTCTGTTTTCTACTTTCAAGTGATAATGCCTCACACACAGTAGATCAGGGATTACTTCCTATCCTGCCTGGAGACTCTTCAGTTTCACACAAATCCCCTTTCCTGTAGGCATCTTTGCAGTGTTTTCTGCTCTTTCTCTCCTGTGGAGAGTTCTGTGAATGGCTGACAACTTCTGGCTTCCCCTGTGTATAATTACAGGACATGCATATCTTTGCCTTGGTACTGCTTAAGGTACCCACAGGATTGCACAGTACATACCCTGAGAGATTTCAGGCATGAAGCACAGAAGAACTTACATCTCTGCCTTGAACCGTCATTGCCCAGAGGAGCAGCAGGTGCTAGACACCCATATCCCAGGACATGTGGTGATCCTGGTCCCACATTGCCTGCCAGGACTCCATTTGCAGTGAAACCAAAATCTCTGCCACCCACACATGCAAGATGCTGTTCCCCGGTGAATTGTACCACCAGCAAGGGCTCTGTTCCCCCACCAGTCTGACAGCCTCCAAGGTCTCTCCAGCAGGATATGTGGCATGGATCCTTTGCCTCAGCAATTCCTCAGTGTGGGAAGCACAGCCCAAGACCCCTGGTGTTAGCTGGGCCACCTACCTGTCCAGCTGTGGTGACCCCACATCTCTGATGCTGAAATGAGATGTGGTCCCTCCATCTATTGAGCTCTTCCCTGTGAGCTCCTCTCCATTCTTTGGGGAGTATCGAGGGCTGAACAGTCCACCATGCTCCCAGCTGAGAACTGTGATGTCTAGGAACTACGCAGTGCTGTGTTGCTTCTTGAGTCCCTAATGTCACCTCTTTTCCAGGACACCTCTTGACAGTGCCTGCTCAGGAAGCAGTATCACATCCTGTCTAGCTCAGTGTCGGTGCATTAATGTGAATGCTTAATGCCCAAGAACAGTCCAAGCACAGACTGAACGGGCTTCCATAGCAGGATGCATCTGGGCAGTCCCTCTGCCAGCATTCAGCTAAGGGCTGTGGCTGCTGAGTGCTGACCTCTTGAACATTTGTCCAAGACCTTCCTTTTAGGATCGTATCTCTGGACTGGCAATAAAGTCTTCCCATTGAATATTTAGGCAGATTGGTTCATCAGATTCTTACCCCTCAGGACTGTTGGAAGAAAGATTCTCCCTTGGGCAGGGAGAGTTGGGTTAGAGATTACCTAGGGAAATGGGATATCCACAAATCCATGGCCCTTGTAGGGATGCATCCACAGTGCTGAGGAGCTGGTGAACACCGTAGCGGTCATCTTTGAAAGGTCTGACACTGGGAGAGGGGCCCAAAGCCTGGAAGAAAGCAAATGTCACCCCACTCTTCAAGAAGGAGGACCCGGGAAACCAGCCAGCCAGTCAGCCTCACCTCAATCCCAACAAGGTGATGGAGCACCTCATTCTGGAGGTTATCTCTAAGCATCTGGAGTATGAGAAAGTGAGCAGGAGAGTTGGCTTGAATTCACTAAAGGCAAATAATGCTGGACCAACATGATTGCCTTCTACCATGAGACAACTGGATGGATGGGTGAGGGCAGAGCAGGGGTTATTGTTTAACTTGATTTCAGCAAGGCTTTCAATACTGTCTCTCACAAGATTCTCATAGACAAACTTAGGAAGTGTGGACTGGACAAGTGGACAGTGGGGTGGATTGAGAACTGGCTGAACAGCTGATCCCAGAGGGTCATAGTCAGTGGCACAGGGTCTAGCTGAAGGCCTGTCACTAGTGGTGTCCCGCAAGGTTCAGTACCAGGCCCATCCTTGTTTAATTTACTCATCAGTGACTTGGATGAAGCATAGATGCTTCCTCATTATGTTCATTGATGACACCAAACTGGGAGGAGTGGCCAGTACCCCAGAGGGCTTTGCAGCCCTTCAGAGGGACAGGTTGGAGAGATGGGCAGAGAGGAACCTTCTGAAATTCAGCAAAGGCAAATGCAGGGCCCTACATGTTTGGAAAAATAATCCAAGCAGAGGCTGGGGGCTGACCTGCTGGGAAGCTGCTCTTCAGAGAAGGGCCTGGGGGTCTTGGTGTACAAGAAGCTCCTCATGAACCAACAGTGTGTCCTGGTGACCAAGAAGCCAGTGGTGTCCTGGGATGCATTAGGAAGAGCATTTCCAGCAGGATGAGGGAGGTGATCCTGCCACTCCACTCAACCCTGATGAGGCAAATCTGCTGTGCTGTGTCCTTCTGGGCTCCTCTGTCCAAGAGAGACATGGAGCTCCTGGAGCAGGTCTAGGAAAGGGGAACGAAGATCATTAGGTGAGGAAGCACCTCATGAGGAAAGGCTGAGGGAGCTGGGCCTGTTCAGCCTTGATAAGAGATGTCTGAGAGGGGACCTCATCAATGTCTATAAGTATCTGCAAGCTGGGTGTCAGAGGAGGGAGCCAGGCTCCTCTTCTTGGTGGTGCCAAGAAGACATGAGACAATGGGCAGAAACTGGAACACAGGAAGTTCCACCTGAACAGAGGAAAAACTTCTTTACTGTGCTGGTATCTGAGCACTGGAGATTGCCCAGAGATGTTGTGGAGTCTCCCTCACAGCAGATATTCCAGAACCGTCTGGAGGCAATCCTGTGCCATGGGCTCTGGGATGACCCTGCTTGAGGAGAGGGGTTGAGACCAGATTACTCCACTGGTAGTCTCCATTCCAACCTTACCCATTCTGGGATTCTGACCAGGCCAATTTCTTGATGAATACTAGCAGGTGTTCCCACAGAGAGGGCGGGGAGCATCCCTTTCCTTGCACTGGCCACATGAGTTTGGGATGGTGCTTTACTTGCTTCAGAGGGTTCAGGAAACCTAACTGCTAAGTAGCCCACATCTTCTTCCTTGTGTTAAGTAAACTGCACCCTACCTTCACTGATTCCTGGGTGCCATCTCTTTTAGATTATATCACTGGGAGAGTCTGACTTGTCTGTCGAGTCAGTCAAGGTCCAGTATTTTCCACCTAGAACCCCTCCTGCTGGAGGTGCTTTGTCACTCATCCCACATGACTTGCGGTGGTGTGAATTAGCTTTCCCCATGTCAGGATTCCTTGGATGGACCTAAATGCAATGCTGACAGCCTTCACCAGAACACCTTTGGATTCCAGCTGACCTGTTTTACTATTTTATATATCATGTTTCTTAGTCAAGAGTTAGGAGAGGACAAAGCTGCATAGAAAGGTGTTCTTGTTTCCCAATTTTATCTGGGAGCTTGACTTTCCTAAGCCTTTTTCCTTTGGCAATACTCTTTATACCTTTATGGTTGTTGTGTCTCAGGTACCTGTGACACAGGGTGCCCCAGAACTCCCAGGTGATGATCAAATAGGTCACGTACTCTGGCTACAGGGAAGAAACCTCCTTTCAAGAGGAGAGGTCAGAATTAATGCAGAACACAGTGGAGGTACTCTCTCATTGGAAATGCACCTGGATGATGCACGGACAGGCTCCTGAAAACATCTGCAAGCTGCTGCACATGGTGATTAATGCTAGGAGTGATGGTAAAGCCATCATGATCAAGCTGGACAAATGTCACAACAGATAGGAAGAGGCAGCATTTCCAGTTTTGAGAGCAGACAGCATCTGGGCAAAGTGCAAGAGGAAATAGAAATCATCAGGGTAGGAAGAAATGTGGTTAACTGATATTTTTAAGTGTCACTGCCATATGGTAGAACTGCTAGATCAGTCTAACCTGTTGGATAAAGGAATAGGCAAGAGCCATTGTGAATTTGGTTTACAAGTGATAAGTCATATTCACTCTAGAGCTGATAGCCAAACATGCTCTGACGCACAATTTCATCAAGGCATTGAAGGGTCCTCTATAAATACTCCTGAATCCCCCCCAAAAAAAACATGTTGATTTATTTTTTAAGTACCTCCCTTCTTTGCTTGACAAGAAAAATTGTATTGTCAATAGGAGACTTTGGCTTGGGATACCAAAGAATATGCTGTGCCAGGGGGAATTTCTCATCAATTTACAAGTGATGGAATGCCCAAGTAAGGCAATGATTTTAGATGTCCTTGTGACAGATGAAGATTGGGTTAAGATTAATGGTTGCCTAAGGACAAGGGATCAAACGAGAAACAAATTGAGACATCAGCCAGAACAAAATGTCACAGCTGAGAACTGTGTGTTGTTCTGTAACTTTTCCTTAGAGTGAAAGAAGTGAACTTGCAGATCATGGAAAGAGCAGTATTTTTCCAGTTTTTCAAAAGGCTGTGATTTAGTAACATAAGATAACTTTCAGTGAGTGAACTTTGTTAAGTGGCCATGTGACAAAAGTACTTAGAAATAAGAATAACTAACTGAAATAATAATAAAGCTTGGCCTACATTAACAAAAATAATCCTTGTAACAACTACAGCAACTGTGGTTAGGAGAAAAGGAATAGAGGGACAACAGGATAATTCAGCTGTCTGAAAAAATGTCTTCAGCTGCTCATATCACCTCAGAGAAAAATAATACTTGAATGTTTAAGGAACTAACATGCTGTTCTAGTTATACATTAAGAAAAATCAATCCGAACAGCAATATTTTCTTTTCTATTGGCTGAAATTGGGAAAATAATCAAAACAAGACAAAAAAGAGAAGTACTCACCAGATAAGTCTGCTCTGAATATGGAAAATGCAGAATGTGGTCAGAAGGGAATGATGAATCACTTTCCAGGCAGTTAGTGATAAGGAGGATCCTTGATAGGATCTCCAGCTGAGCACTGTTGCAGTTCCAGGCACAGATGAGCTGGAACACACTGATGTGTGGGGTGCATGGGGTACTGTAGGGATGAACAAGCCCCCCACAAAGCCTGAAGCTGCCTGGGGAGTTGGAGTGAGCAATGCTGGAAGTAAAGCACTGTTGCTCCCTTCCTGCAAACAGTGTTTTGCAAAGTGCAGTAACCACACTGAGAAGAAAAACACTGGCTGCTGAAATCTGTGGTTTGCTGAGGTCAGTTTTTAAAAGCATCAGGGAAGACATTTAAAGAAAAGCCTGGGTGGATGGGCAAGCAAATGACGTCAGTGCCTAGTCTGACAGGGCATGGACAAAAGCCAATGAGAAAGCAGTGGAAGGGGGAGGAGGCAAGAAATCATGAAGGACTGGAAAAAATCTGCTGTTTAAGTGATATTTATAGAAGGACAAGGAATTGACAGACAAAACTGATACCATTTTTGATACGTAGAAATGATACAGACTCTCAAAAGGGCTAAATATCTCGGCCAAAAGTGCCAAGAGGCATTACAGAATATTTCTGAATAGGGTCAAAAGAGAAGTTCTGTTGCCAGACAAATATAGCCATGCATAGATATCTCCAAGAGCAAGAAATAGTGACCAACCTTGCCTGGGAGAACAGAAGGGTTGGAAAGACCCAGGGAGCAGGGCTCATGTGCAATCATGTGCAAGTTCTCAGCCAGACACTGAAAATGTCTTTAAACATCTTTTATCCACATGTGACATTGGTGTCCTTTGTCCTGCTTTGCATCAGAAATCGGAATAGATGGACCAAAGACTTCTAACCATGATTCCAGGCTGGAAAAAAATGTTTTGAAAGTGAAAACTTCAGTTTGCTCCTAAAAAGAAAGACAAGTGAGCATTTTGGTGCAGTGCCTAAAGTCACTTCATGATGTTGGTCTAGATGGAGTTTAGTCAGGCTGCTAAAGGTGTATGAGGATGCTGAGGAGATGGGGAAGCTGAAGACCATGTGAGATTTGGCATGTGGTGTCCAGCACCTAAACCAGTATTCAACTTGGCAACTGAAAAAATGGAGATTGCAGAGACTACACACCACCTTTTTTTATTATTTTCCCCTTCTGTCACAGGACTCAGACCAAGGTCAACAAAAGTTGCTCACTTGTTTGTTTGAGGTTTGGGCAATGTCAGAAGAGGGCTTTGAGGCCTGCATGTAGTATTTCTCACTTAGCAACCTTGAATTTAATCCAGCATTTTAATAACCCAGTCACTCGATCTTTCTGCACCTTTTCACAGGCTCATTCAGGGCTGAATGTTTTGGATCATTTTGCATAATCAACACACCTTGGTAGCCTGTGCTCCAATTTTTTCTGAATATGTTGATTGGTGGGGCAGATGGCCTCAGATGCTGGCCCCTCACATCTCTCAGTTGCCACCAGCCTTGCCGCAAGTTCTCAGCCTGGAGGGGGTGGTCTTCCCTGTCCTCAGGCAGTTCTTTGAAAGGTTTTGCCAGTTTTTTCCTAAATTCCATTGCTTTTCATTATGGGGGGGTTGAGGTGAGTGGTGAATTACTTGCAGCACAGTCACCTGTTCATCCATTTCATGCTGGAGACCACCTGAGTCTCACATGTTGTTTGCTGCCGTTCATGTCACAGCCATGTTCTCAAGTCCTGATGCTTCAGTTTTCAGTGGAGGCTTCATCTCATTGCTGCTGAGGAAAATCTCCTGTCTGGCAACACCCCAAAGCTCCTCTGACAGTAAAACATCAACTTTATTTTTCATTCATGGATTTAAGCTTCCCTAATCACTCCCACACCATCCTATGACTTTTTGGCAGCTTTCTTATCTCCAAGACACATTTGAAAGAGGTTTTCAGCCTTCCTGTTCTGTTTTTCAGAGAATCTCCTTTTTTTTTTTTTCCCTTTAGGTTACTAAGTCTCATTTACTAGTATTTATAAGTTTTTATTTTGTTTTCATTTGACTACAGCTTCTGCTTTTTGACAGCTGCCTTTTCAAATCTTGCACTGTGAAGTATAACCCAGCACTGCTGTTCCTTCTAGGGAACACTTAATTAAGTCCCTCAAGATGATACTTCTGTAGTAAAGTAATCTATGGAGGTAAGTCAGCTGTCCTAAAGAGATTATATTCAGCTCAGAAGAGTAAGTAACAAATCACTTGTTTTTGCAGCATATAGGTATTGTGATTGCCCAAAGGTAGGCATCTTGGTTTTGATGAAATGTGAGCACTGCTGGAGCCTGCAGGGATATTTGCATACCCTAAGTCATGAACATGCCTTTTTGTGAATGGCATCAGTTACGAGGGAGGTTGAAACATCCTTCAAGATGTTTGTCTTTTGTAACTGTGTCATAAGTCTTTCAGAGACCTGTTATCTCCTCTTCCTTGCCCTGGTCTTGTCAATTGCTTTGCTTAAAGACTGATTTACTTCATAAGTGGATACAGGACGTTTTAAATGTCCAAGACCTTTTTTCACTGTGCTTACACAGTTACCATTTCGTTATGCTTTGGAGTGATTTTTCAAGTGAACTTAATTATTTTCCACATCCGTTCAAGCTGGTTTTCACTACGTGGCATCTTCCTTAATGCTGAAGTTTCATGCTGACATCTCAACATAAAGGTGGTCTGACCTTTCCTGGGAAGCAATGCATGTGTAGTAGTCTGTGCAAATGCCAAGAAAGTATAAAATAATTTCTCTAAATGTTCAAAGTTACCACAAACTAGATTTTTCTGTAACACCACTGCTAGTTACCCTTAGCTGTCTTTAAAAAAGGAGAATAAAACATAGAGCTTACCACCCCTAGAAATGGTTGGCTGCCCATCAGAGAAGCTGTCTCCTGGATCAGCCAGAGAGCTTTCCTAGGGGCATCCCTCTCCTACAATGGCTCTGCACAGTGAGCCCTGGTGCCTGCCCAGCCAAGGAGGGCAGAGTCAACCCTTTAGCCAGGATCAGTGTCTTTCTGTACCTTCCCCTTGCAAGGTGCTCACAAACTAGGACAGATTCTGGCTTGTGGCTGCTGTTCGTGGAGTTGGTTTGTCCCAGCAAAGTGGCACAATTGCTTTTCACTATCTTGCTGAATAAGAGCCTCTTTATGTCTGCCTGAGCACCTGCCTTGCCTGACCAAGCATTTCTATCTGCTTTCCATAAGAACACTGTCAACAAACCTAGAGCTCTCCTACCTGGGGGAAAACTCCTCTCCAGAGACAGAAGCAGTTTCCACAGCAGATCTCCCATCTTTATCTCAGTACCATCCACAGTCATATATGTCAATTTTGCAAACTGATGGAAAAAAAAATACATGGGTTTTTTTTTTAGGTCAGGGTTGCAGTTCTCAGGCTGGCCACTGAGCTAATTTTTTCATCTGTCCAGAGGGGCCTTGCTGTGGTGCCATCTGTAGGTACAGGGTCTGGATGCAAAATAAGGATTTGGATGAGCTGTGCATTTTAGGGAGGTTACATTAGAGAGAGGAAACCAAGCCCTCCAAACAGTCAAAAGCTGTATGACTAGTTTGCCACACTCACTCTCCCTGTTTCAATACAAGACCAACCATGTTTTAAATGCTGTGATTCCTGGCTTTCCCCGCCTCAATACCATATAATTTTTCTAGGAGAGATGAGATTGTAAACCAGTTGAAATAGTATTTTAAAACAGAGTGAACCTTTATTCAAGACATTCTCAGCAGCTGTTAGTCTGAGAGCACATACTCTTCCCTCCATCCCGAGGCTGTAAGACTTTGCTCATTCCCAGAGCAATTTGATCTCAGGTTGGATAGGGCTCATGCTTGTTAAATAACAAGAATTCTTTGCTCTACCGATTTTCAGGTAGTCTTATCTCACTTAGGAAACTTAAGGCTTTTTTAAGAGAAAAAGCTGACTCGTAGAAATGTTCCAGCCTTTAACCCAGTTCAAAATGTTTTACATAGGAAAACAGGACATCCATCTTTCCCCCCTTCAGATGTTTCAGTAGCCTCTCTGCACTTCCAGATTGTCAAGCGAGGTGCTGATTGGCACGCACAATATGCAGGCAGCAGCACACAGCACAGCCATTCAAAGCACCCAGGCACTGCAACCAAGGGCAGGATGGGACCAGCCCAAGACTCATTTGTAATCTTGACAGGGCTCCAGGCTACACAGCCCTCCCAGCAGAAACCCAGCCTCACGGGAGGGCTGCCTCCAGTGAGCTCCAGCACCAGGCAGCTCCCATTTGATGCCAGAGTTACCTAAAGCTCCAATGATGGGGCCATTTGTGGTGTAATCCAAGTATTTCTGCTGTCCCAGGGCTAACAAGCTGCTCAGAATCCCAGTTCCTAGCCAGAGGCAGGTTATTCATTTCTCTTTGCAAAATAACTTTGAGTCATCGCCCTCTAGTCCAGCAAACATTTAATTCTTACGCAGCCCAACTGCTGGAGATAAGCAGCTCTGGGAAACCGTGTCCAGAATACCTTGATCCCAAGAGTTTAAATCCTCCAGCTTACGTCCTTGCAGCACCCAGATCAGGGCCTAAAGCAGTTGGGGTCCAGACAACAGCTCCAACTGTGCCTGCCAGGGAGAGAACACATCAGCCCTGAGAGGCTAAATTAAGCTGCTAAAAATGGAGGGCCACGTGATTTTGTACAGTTCATTGCTTATTCGTCGTGGTCTTCACAGGTGACGGAAGGCTCCGTCGCTGCCCAGCAGCATTCATGCTTCCAGAACTAATGCAGGGAGGCAGAGGGCTGACACTCACCTTGCAGAGATTTGCTGCTCAGCAGCTTAACTGCAACTGCCCCTCCTTACGCACAGAATTAAGCCAGAATTAAGACTAGCCACCACCATGCCGACGATGGCCTCCAACACGTCCCTAGGCAGCCATTTCCTCTGGGGCAAAGCCAATTCATTTTAAAAGGTAAAAGCAAGTTAAATACCTTCCTTGTAACACCAGGAATTATCTTCCTTGTCCCTCTCTGCAGTAGGGGAAGGAAAATTAATGTTTCTTGTGCCTTTTTACCAAACCAAGTGCAAGAATCATCTGCTCAGCACTTTTATTCTGCATGCGCCCATCAGACAAGCAAATCCAGAGCTAGGTGATGGAGCCACAGAGCTGCTTTCCATCCTACCAGGCAGGAGTCCTACTGTAGAGCACAGCCCCGCACCACACCTTGTTTCGGCTCAGGGGCTGGATTCTGGGCTCTCCCACATGGAACAAGCAGCTCAGCAGGCTGCACTCCCCCCTTCTCACTGCAACTGGCAAAGACTCTGCCATGCAGGTGCCTGCAGCTGCCCATTACATACATGCCCCCCTCCTCCCATCTCCCCCTGACAGAAAGACAAGGCTTTTCAGATGGTGATCACTTTTATTGATGTAAGGTGGTACATAAACAGATCAGTTTCTATCAGCCTCTCCACCTCCCCCAGGCTCGGGGAGAAGTTGGAGGAGTGGGGGAGACAAGGGAACAGAACTGGCCTCTCACTGCAGGCTGCAGAGCTAAGCGGTGGTGAACAAGGGCAGGGGCTCCAACAAAGGAGAGTCCTGCTTCCCTAGGCAGCAGGGGGGGACTGTGTGCTCAGCTTACTCCTTGGATGCCATGTGGACCATCAAGTCCACAACACGGTTGCTGTATCCATATTCATTATCATACCTGGGGACAGAAAACAAGCACTGTCAGGGCTGACCTATTTCTCACACTTCTTCCATTCTTCCTGCTCCTCTGCCCCATCCCACACAACTGAATTCCCATCTACCCTCTGGGGGGAAGGAGGCAGCTATAGCAATTTCAGGTAAGAAGCAATCTCACTCCACAAGGAGATGGGAGGTCTGTGTATCCACCTGGATCGCCAGTGGTAACCAACAGGACACCCAAGTCTGTAACCTGTCTGTGCCAACCCCCACGGCTGCACGTACCAGGAAACCAGCTTGACAAAATGGTCATTCAGTGCAATGCCAGCACCCGCATCAAAGGTGGAGGAATGGCTATCACCATTGAAGTCACAGGAGACAACCTGAAACACAAGAAATTGTAATGCACGTGGTTGCCCACAGTCTACTCCAAGTGCCAAACCAGGATCCTGGCAAAGCTGCTGACAATAGCCTTATAGAGAAATGAAGCAGGAGCAAATAACCCCAGGCAGAGAGAGCAGGCGTTCCTCACCTGGTCCTCTGTGTATGCCAGGATGCCCTTCAGGGGCCCATCAGCAGCAGCCTTCACTACCCTCTTGATGTCATCGTACTTAGCCTGAGGAGAGACAGATCCAAGGTGCTCAGATCCCACCTCACACAAAATGTCCACTGGGGACAGGGGAGGGAGGAGACACACATGGGAACACCCCAGCAGGTGCTCTTTTCACAAAGATCACATCTTCAGGACAAGATGGATGCAGAGAGGGCAATTCGAGGAGCAATACAGAGCTTAGAGGAAGCAGGGGCACATTGGGAAGTTGTTAGGATCTCATCCACAACACTTACTGGTTTTTCCAGACGGCAGGTCAGGTCCACAACAGAGACATTAGGGGTTGGCACACGGAAAGCCATTCCAGTAAGTTTCCTGTGAGAGACATGAGTCAGTAAGGAATAGCATCTGGCACTCCTCTGCCAGCCTAGGAATGTTCTGCCTCCTCCTGATACCTGAGAAGGGACAACACTCACCCATTGAGCTCAGGAATGACTTTTCCCACAGCCTTAGCAGCTCCAGTAGACGCTGGGATAATGTTCTGAGCAGCACCTCTGCCATCCCTCCAGAGCTTCCCAGAGGGCCCATCCACCGTCTTCTGTGTGGCTGTGATGGCATGGACAGTGGTCTGAAGAAAGAGCACAGGAATAAGAATACAGCCAATACTCTCCAGAAAAAGCATCCCAGGTGACACAAGGAGTACGGATGCTTTCCCTCCCACACGAGGGGATCTGTGCTCACCCTCCTCAGCACCAAGCTGCAGACCTACCATGAGACCCTCCACAATGCCAAAGTTGTCATGGATGACCTTGGCCAAGGGCGCCAGGCAGTTAGTAGTGCAGGAGGCATTGCTGGGGTAGAGAGATAAAGGCACATCAGCCAGAGGCAACATCTCCACTGAGGTGAAGTGAGAGCCTTGGCAGCTGCTGAGAGCTCCAGGCCAGAAATCATGCTCCTCTCTCCTTACCTGACAATTTTCAGAGACTTGTCATACTTCTCATGGTTGACACCCATCACAAACATGGGAGCATCAGCAGAGGGGGCAGAGATGATCACACGCTTGGCACCACCCTTCAGGTGAGCCTGGAGAGAGAGAGAGAGAGAAGAGATTATCCAACTCAGGATCCTTCCAAGCTTGCTTCTTCAGATCTCTTCTCCTTCACAGCCCCATCTTGAGCAGCTCTGTACATGGTGGCGTGCCTGACAGGCAGAAAGCAGCACTATCCCTTCTCTGCTATGCCTCTGTGGCATACTCACCCCAGCCTTCTCCATAGTGGTGAAGACACCAGTAGACTCCACAACATATTCAGCACCAGCATCTGCCCACTTGATGTTGCTGGGGTCACGCCTAAGGAGGGACAAAATTTTAAGAGCTGCTCCAGGAGACACCTGCTTTCAATCTCCAGAGGGGCAATAGGGAAAGAGATACTTACTCCTGGAAGATGGTGATAGCATTCCCATTGATGACAAGTTTCCCATTCTCAGCCTTGACAGTGCCCCGGAAGTGGCCGTGAGTAGAATCATATTTGAACATGTAAACCTAATAAAGAGAGGGGGAGTGGAAGGTCAGGCACCCAGGCTACCATCATCCTCTAACACCCTGGGAAGTTACTAGAACAGATCCAGAGGAGCCCTACTCAGAAAGGCCCAGAGGGGGCACTGCAAAGCAACTCACCATGTAGTTCAGATCAATGAAGGGATCGTTGATGGCCACCACCTCGACTTTGCCTGAGAGGACGGCAGCCCGGGTGACCAGGCGGCCAATGCGGCCAAATCTGGAGAAAGAAAGACACGGGTGAGGAGCTGCAACAGAGAACCAGCCCAGCTGGGCATGGGAGGCAGTCCTTGGCAGCCTTCCCTCGGGATCATGCTCTGCTCCCTGCCCAGTAGGGCGGGAGAGAGCCCTGCAGCTCGTCCAAAGGCCAAGGCACACCGGTTAAAGATTAAGAGCGACCCCCGCCCCAGAAAGGTCAATCGCTAAATTTACTGAAAGCCCCGGGGATCCGGTTACTCCTCGGCCCGGCACGAGAAGGTCACATCCCCGGGGCCGCCATCGACACACGATCTACCGAGAGACCTTTTGGTGGGGGGCTACAGGGATCCCCGGGAATGGGGAGGGCAACTGGGGCAGCCGAGCAGCGGCAGCCCCTTTCCGGAGTGAGTCACCCCGAATCCGAAGAGAAATGAGTCAGCAGCACCGCTCTCTGCCCCGGGCGGCACTGGCGGAGCGGGACCGGCGACACTCAACCTCTCCCTCCCCCCAAGTCTTTCCCCCGCGTCCTTGAGGCGACCTTGCCGCACCCCCCGCCCAAATCCCGTCGGCAGGTCCCGTCGGCCCCGGCACTCACCCATTGACTCCGACTTTCACCATCTTTACCGCTTCGGGATGTTCCTGCGGGCAGAAACCACCAGGAGGAGCATGAGGGGAACCGGCAACAACCCCCCTCGGCAGTCGAGCCCGCAGCCGCCGTTAACGTCTCGTCCGCACCGAG
>WBNO01000769.1:50944-82667 GCA_013400575.1 Peucedramus taeniatus
AGCCGTGCAGGTTCCCGAGGCTGGGTGCCCTCCGGCTGCGGAGAAGCGGGCCCGGTGAGCCGTCCAGCGGCGTCCCGCCCGCCTGCTCTGGCCCCGGCCGGGCCCCAGCACCGCGCCGGCAGCACGGGGCATAGCCGGTGCCCCAGCCTGCCCCACTACCCCATCCCCTCGCTGTCTGTGCGCTCAGCTCTGCCCTGAACTTCTTCCCTGCCTGCTTGCTCGAGCCCACACGCTTGGCCCTGTCACCTCGGAGGCCCTCCGAAGCTAACACCCCAAACCACTGAAGGTCCCGATTCGGTCCAGTTTCATCCCAAAGCAACCCCTGGGCATGGCCTTCCAGGCCCAATCTCCAGGCAGTGCCCACTTGCGACTGGTGAGGTTCTTGCGCCAGAGAGATGGACGAGCAGCTCTAGTCCCAGACGGGAGGAAGGGGAGAGTGGAGGAGAGCAGCTGAGGACCAAAGCTGGACCCCTCCTTCATGTCCTCTTCGGTCAGCGTGGACTCGGGCTCCAGGGGCAGCAATCGTGAAAGGAGCATCTGGAATAAACGGAGGAGAGCGGAGTGATGCCTGTGCTTCTGGCGATAAACCTTGTACCCCCTGGTACCCCTCTGCCCATACCCTCCTGAGGGCTCAGGCAGGGCATGCAAGTGAAAAGTGAAGCCTGCTCACAGCACTGTGTCTGTGACATTGCATCCAGACTCAGGGAAGGGCTTGACCAGTAGCTCCCACTGTCTGAAATGAGTTGTCCAAAAGAGCAGGCAGGCAGCTGCTGTGAGCTCTGCCTGCGGGCAGATTGCCCTGCTCTTGTAAAACCATGCACACACGTCCTGCCCTGCCCCAGATTTGGAAGGTAACTCCTCAGTCCTTGCTCCTTTTGTGGATGCTGAGCATCTCTATGTGCTCAGGCTGCTGTGTACTATTTCATTTTTTCCAGAGGGCTGCTGGGAAGGACGGACCTGCTTCAAATACCTGATAAAGATGAGGGACAGGTAGGAGCAGAGCAGGTGTGAGGAAGAGGGACTCCCCATCTGCTGGAAATCCTCTAGGTTAGCTGTGCTGACTATAAACCCTCAGCACTGCTGGGAGACAAGAGTTAGGGGGGGTGTTGAGTGCAGTGGAGGCATGGCATTGCTGCCCACAGAAGCAGCCTTCAGGAGCCGTTCTACATCTGTCTCTCATGGATGCTGAGCTAAGGCTGAGGATGCCTTTGTGCAGCTCTTTGTGGTAGCAAGTTAACTGAAGCAGACACAGGCATCCTCAGCAAGGAGTGAAAGTGGTGAGTCATAGCAGGATCAGTCTTGTGATTTTAGTTCATGTCCTGACCATTTCCCTGTGGCTTTCCCAGGGTGATGTAAAGGCAAGGTGCTGGGGCTCAGGTTAGGGTTTGGGTAAGAGGGAGCTAGCTAGATTGGAAAGTCAAAAATATTATTACTGTAATTGTTGAGGATAAAAGATTTACTCAAGCGAAGAATCCCTTAGTTGGCATCCTGACAGGGCTCTTGGCCTTAAAGAGGGTCTTTAAGGGGGATAATACTGAGCTTAGGAGCAAAACTCCTGGCTTAACAGGATGTATCTTCCCTCTGAAATATCAGAACCAGAGCCATGATGAGAGCCATGACTGTAGTATCTGGTGGCTGCTGACAGAGGGGGTTTAGAAAGGACTGGGCTCTTCACTGTTAAAAGCTTTTGCAGACCACTAAAAAGCTTTTGTCTGTTTCCTGTCTTGAAATGCTGGTGCTCCTTAGGGGCTGGATTATAAAGTCACCTTAGAGATGAGGCTGCTGAAGGGGAGAGTGCAACAAGAATAGACAGCAGCTTTCTTGTAGTTGGAATTTGGGACCACCTCTCATTCAAGGTTCAAACACAACCTCCCTCCTCCTCCTCCCCTCCTGAGATTAACCTCAGCTCTCTCCCACTCCCTCCTACCTGTAGCCTCTGTCCTGGTAAGGACATAGTCTGAACGCTGGCAGAGAGCAGAACCAAGAAGAGGAAAAATGAGCAAGGCCATGACCGAAGCCCCAGCATCTTCTTCTTAGCCCAGGGCTGGCGAGAGGCAAGACAGGACTTGCAGTATCTCTGGTGGATATGGTCCCTAGCCCCTCTCTCCCTTTATAGCTTTAGTTCTGGCAGGCGACTGGCCCCAGCTCCCTGCTGAACCACCCCCTGGAGCTCCTTAACCTTTCAACCCTTTTGTCCAGGGTGATATATTTCAGGGTGAGCTCAGCAAGACCCCTTCCTCTAAAGAAAAAGGACACAAAGGTGTTTACTGAGTGTCTGGGAAGACAAATGTGGGTTGAGCTGCTGCTGGCCAGGACCTGGAGGTGTCTGTCAGGGTCAGGGATGGGGTGACACTTTGAAACACATCCCAAAAGGAGGATATTGAAGGCTGCATTGTGTAGGAGTATTGAACATACTCCTCATAGGCAGAGTGCTGTTAATGCTATTTCTTTGATTAGTGTGAGCATGAACTGCAGCTCAGTTAGAGGTACACTGCTGGCTGCACAGAGTGGACATAAATTCAGCTCCATGGTAATACAGGCTTGTTTTTAATATTTATAACTTAGTGAGACAGTTGGGCTGGGAATGAAGAGCTCCTGCTGCAGAAGGTGGGGGAATTCCAGTACTATAGAAAATTTCTAGTGGTGACAGGAGCATGGGTCTAGTACTATTAGCATATAATTTGCAGGCTGTCTGTCCCAAGTCACCATCTGGAGGACTGGACTGAGTTTCCAGAGGAACTGTCACAGAAAAGAGCTTGTCGAGACTCAGCTTGCACTTTGTCAAGCTCAGGCACACAATGGGAGCAGGATAGCAAGGGGCAGATTCCTACCTCCTAAATCTTCTGGTCATTAGTTCCCCCCACTTTGTTTACCTCTTCCATTTTACTGTAGTTTCTCACCAGCTGAACAAGGCAATGAGGTCACTGTTTAGAGATCAGAGTGCAGAAGTCAGCCTGGGTATGAAGACAGAAACTAATCAGCAGAGTCTGTCAAGGGAGAGGAATGGGGAGACTGTACCTCAGTAAAGGATTAGCAGTGGGTGTGCTGGGAGAGTTTAACAACACCCCAAACTTCCCTTTGTTCAGTGCTGTTGCACAAAAGTGTCAGATCAGAATTTGACAGCACATGTTCTTCTGCCTGCTTTTGTTTTTTTTTTTTTTCCAAGGAAAGAAGAAAATTAGAAAAAGGTCTTCTCCAGAGGTAACAAAAGTCACAGTTCAGTTATTTGCTCTGTCTCTCTTTCCCTCCTTCCCTCCCTTTCTTCCTTCAAGGCATTTTGCACTTGCAGATGCAGGTTTGTGGGTCCATTTCTTTTCTGCCCAAGGAGACAGAAAATTTTATAAACCTTTTGCATCCACTCCTTGAGAAGTGAGTATGGGCCTTCAGTCTGGAGCACTGATGCTGGAAGCAGTGCTTTGCACAGCTGTGGACATCCAATACAGCTGATGGCTGCAGCCCACAGTTGGTGCTGTGTCCAGAGCAATGTGATGCTCTAATGATCCTGTCTGGCATTCCTGTCACCCTGTCGCCTGGGCCAGCACATGGAGGGGCTCCTGAGGCCCCACCAAGACATTCTGTGGGAAACAGGATTACTTTCAAACCAGCCTTTTAATCTACAAAACACAGGGGACTGCTGGACAGTCACGGAACACACACCCCACATGGGCATTCAGATGGGGTGCCTGGGCACAAACGGGGTATGGAATGTGTGCGCACAGCCAGCCTCTCCTTGTGCTGGATGTGGTAGTGTAAGGAGTCGTCTGGTGTGAAAGTTCCAGAGAGATGGAAAAGAAAGGAAGGACAGGAAGTCAGCACATGTTCGTGCTGCATGCAAGGTGTCCCAGAGGATGCTGTTCTGTACTTCCCGGTCACATGTGGCCATCCAGAAAGAGCTGAGTCAGTGTGCTCGAGCACTCCTGCTGCTGGCAGGAGCAGCTCCACTGGAATGCACCAGTTACATGAGTCACTCAGTCCTTTCCTGAGTGAAAGGTAAGTGCAAAAGCAACAACACTTTGGTTTTGATATGAAATGAAGCAGCAGTTTGATCTGGCATCCCTTGAATGGGGTGGCTTCCATACTGCAAGAAGAATGCCAGAAATGTGTTTACAACTGCTCCAGAATTCCAGTCCACTTGCACAAAGACAGCCCTGCAGGAGTGGACAGGCTCTGAGAACTCAAATGACAAGTGCCCTCCTTGGGTTCAGCAAGAGCTGGGGCTGGCAAGAGGGAAAGAAACCATCACTCTCCCATATCCAGCAAGAAACTTCAGAGACTGCAGAAAATTTGCAAATTTTCTTGCAGATTCTTGTAAGTTCTTGCAAATCTAGCAAAGCCTGGATAAAATGCAGATGCTCAGTGACTCAGGTGCTGTGATGTTGCAGCTGCTCTGTGTCCCAGATCCTTGCTGGGACTGCTGTAGAACTGAATAGTTACTCTGACGTCCTAGCAGTGACTGTGAAGGGAAAAGGCTTTGGCACACAAGTCCTCAATTGCCCCAGTTTTCTCAGACTCAAATAGGTTATTGTCCTTTTTTCCTCTCTGATGCTAACAAGTTTCCTTTATAAAAACCTTCCCCCTTGGATGCTGGGGCACTGACTCTAGAGCTTGCAAGACCAGAAAAGTGGTCTGCTGCTGAATAACAATTACCCTTCTACAAACAGTTGCTCATATAGGAAAGGAGCAGGACAACTGGAAACTAGGAGATCTGGGAACTGAGCAAAGTATCCTGAGGGAACACCCCCTTGACCCAAGGTGATACAAAGGGATGATGGTTGCTGAGGGCTCTAGAGGTGTACAATATTCAAATTATTCCACGGGTACCATTTGTAGGAGTTCAGAGCAACCATGGTCAGCAGTCCCTAGAGAATGGAAATACCATTGATCTTGGCACTGAGTAATCCCACTGCCTCAGGAGCAAAGGAGTGGGATGACTCCTTCAACAGTGATTTATGGTCATTGTGGCAGCCACCAAAATATATGTTTGTGAGGAACAGAAGAGCAGCAAATATCTACTTAAGGCTGTAGCCACTATGTAACTGCCCAAACCCCTCTTGGGTTTCACCTCATCTTTCTTTAGGACTTCCTTTGTCCATGACACAGGACTGCTAGTTCTTCTGATATCAGGAGAGGACAGTGAGGAGAGGAGGGTGCTCCACCTGAACAATCTGCAGAAAGGGACCAATCAGAGCTCTTACCTACTGACTTCCCACTCCCAAGTGCCCAGGCAGCACAGTGTCCGAGACTGAGCAAAGAACAGACTGCAAAGCAGTGAAGGAGCCAGCATGTCAGTCTAGTCAGTGATTGCCAAACCCTCCTTCCAGAAGGGTGACTGTGTGGATCTCCTGAGGGAAAAAGTTCAACCACTTGTAGTGGAAAAGTATGGCCTGAAGGTGAGCCAATGCTTTTTTTTTTTTATGGCCACCTCACTTCCTCTATCCACCCATTTATATCTCCCCTACTGTAGCATTAGCAACATATTATCTCACAGCTACACAAGATTTATTGTTTGTAAAACCTTGAGCCTGGGCAGACATCCATATATGCTGTCCTTTCCTTTTTTTATTCCTGTATGTGAGCATTTTAACCTGTGGGTGGTGAGGGAATCACGTATGGTGTGCATGACTCTGCGATGTATTTACTGTCAATGCTGTAGCCGCTACCTTTGCCTCCTGGAGCCTTCACTGAGTATTTTATCAGGAAGGAGGGAAGAGGGACAACATTGCTGTAGCTTTCTGATCTTTGTATTTCATGTGATTGTCCTGAGGCTACTGGCATGCTCTGGAGCAGGATCATATCTATATTGGTATTTGGCTATTAGGCTGGTGGCAAGAGGGCAGATATTTTCACTGAGTCATGGGATCCAAGTGGGGTGTTTATAAATACACCTGTTACCTCAACATTCCCCACTTTACTTGTTTCTGGAAGCATTTAACATGATTATGTCCATTCAGGTATGCTCAGGTTAGTGCAAAGCTATGCACTTCCTAATGATTGGGGTTTTTTTAATAGAGATCAAAATAAGCTACAGCAGCTGCTTCTGCAGCCAGAGCAGAAGAGAACTGAGCAGCATGCTCTACGTGCTGGGTGAACCCAGGGTGACCTCAACTGTGGGAAGGTGGTAGAGCCTCAGAAACAGAAACTGCAGATCTGCAGGAACCAGTGGAAAGGAGGAACTCCCTTGCCATTCCTGCCCAGCTAGTGACTAGTTTGCTTTCTAGGCAGCTGACAAGGTAAGAGGAAATAATTCTGTAGTAAGAGCTCTGGGACAAATGCCAACTTGCCTCTAGACAGAAGGTTAAAGGTTATTTATGTGATTAACACAAAATCTAATTTAGGGTACGTCATGTTCACAGGGCAGTTTAAGGAGTGCCAGGACTGACTTGAAAACTGATGTGGCATTTGTGAAATGAAAAAAAGTGCCAATTTTACTTGAAACATAATTGTATTTGCAGCAAATACATTCCAGAAAGCAGTAAGACAATCAAGGGTATCAGTATACTCAGTAATTTATCAAATTAGCATTATTACAAGTTACTTCTAAAGTTTTAGTGTTGGATTGGTTTTGGTTTTTTAGCTTTTCAAAGATGTATTTTTTCCTATGGACTTTACCGAGTGTTTATTGAAGTGCTCTAGTCTAAGTTAGCCTTTCTCTCTCTTTCTCCTCACACCCCACTCCCTGAGCACTTTTTTGATGAGATATGCACAAGAAAAAGATGCAGGTAGCTTCTCTTCAAAACCCTGCTTGGCTTTACAGGGTAAGAGCTTCAAAATGCATGAAATATAAAAGGGCCTAAACCCAGCACCACTACATTGGTCCTGTGTTAAAAGCTGACTATAAAGCTGTAGTATAAAGCACATATAAAATGAGAAAGGAATGAGCATTTTGCACTCTGTGGGTAGTTAGGCTCTTCTTAGAAAGGCTTTCTTCCAAAGATTCAAAAAAAAAAAATAAGAGCAGCTTATTCTCATCTGCAAAGTCAGGGCAAAATCAGTCCAAGTGGCAACTATGTTCATCATCACTCCCTTTCTTTGTGGAGATATCAGAAGAAAAGGTTGGAATTGCTTTAGCCTAGTGTAAACTTCCATTTTGTCCTCATTTAAAGCACTGTTGTATTATGGGGTGGTTCAGACAAGAGAAGGCGACTGTTGCATAAAGGCAGTTTTATTTTTAGTTAGAGGCAGTGGCAGATGGTTCCTTCAGCGCAGCCGTCGGGCTGAAGATCTGGTGATGGGAGTTGTTTTGGTGGGGGTTTCTTCCTCTCTTAATTCTGCTGATAGCTCTAAAGAGAGTAAAACATGTCAATAATGAGTACTCCACTGCCTTAAGCAGAGAAATCTACAGGCAACCTCCACAGTGGTCTGAAGCCCATGACCAAAGGGATATCCCTGTTGGGCCAAATCTGTAGTCTTTCCCCCCTTAGAGCACACTTGTGCAGTGCCTTACCATCCTCAGAGTTGTTCTCCTCATCGCTGGAGAAGGTAATGATTTTTTTTTTGCGTGGAGGGCGCTTTTGGGCATGCTTATGATTTCGGAGGGTGCGCGATGGGGGTGTGACAAAATCGTCATCTGTGTTGGCTGGGCTTAGGGGCTGGCGGCGGGAACCTGTCAAGAAAAAGGGAAAAAATACAGAAAGGCAGCAAACTTCTGTCTGTAAGGGTGAGAAAAAGTCCTTAGATGTTTCTGCTGGACTGCAGGATCAGGGGAAGGCTGGAATCTCACAAAAAGGAACATACTTCCTATTGGTTTCCGCTTGGCTGGCACTGGCATTGGAGTCTGACTACCATTCTGACACGTCTCTGCTGAATCCAGTCCTCTGTTATGGGAGGCAGACAGCTTCTGCTCCAGCTCTTCAGCTAGAGCCTGATGGAGATGTTAAACAGCAGTGGAGGAAAAAAAAAAAAGAGGTGAGGGGAGAGAATTATTACATCCATAGCAGAATTGCCATCAAGTTAAATAAGTAAATAGATAAATTGTTAGGGGTGAGGAATAGTCTGCAGGGCTTTCCAGTCACTGTATGTAAAAAGCAATTGTTTTCCTGGCCTGGACCCTTGTCCCACACCCTTACTTTAGTCTCAGGTTTGATGCCTGCTCTGCGGAATCGAGCCAGCACAGTTTGGAAACAATTGTAGACAGCTGGATCTTGGAGCTTGTCTGCAAAGCAGTCATAGTTATCCTGCAGCTTGTGAAGGCCCCGTTCCGAGACTGGAAGCAGAGCAAGGCAGTGGGACAGATCCCGATATTGACGCTCCGTCCTGGGAAAGACAAAGATCACCATTAGCTCCTAAAAAAAGGGGTGTATGAGGATGAGCACATCTCACCCAGAACTACCAGCATTTCTTGCAGGTGCTTCTGCCCTGGAGAACATGAGATTCAGGTTGTTCTCTTACAGGTCAGTGACAGGGTGCTGTGCCATACCACACATAATCACCACTGTATTCCACGACACTGACTTAGTACCTATTGGAAAAACATGAAGGCTCCACTGCTAAGGAACACAGTCACTTATTTGAAAAGTGTCAGAAGTTATTGCTGAGCAGAAGTAAAAGACTCAGTGAGGTCAAGACTCCTCTTGAAGGGCCTTATTTCAACCACTTAACAAACTGCCCCAGCTGTTCATTTTACCCTGTTTGAGATGATTTCAAGTAGAAGCTGTATTTGATGTTCTCTGTCCCTTTCCTGGTTAGTTACATAAAGAAGGTCATATTAATTAAGTTATAAAATCAACAAATAACAAATGCTGTATCAGAGAATGACTACATTCAAATTCCAGCAGAAGTTACTGGAATAAAACCAAAGGGAAAGAAAAACAAAAGCACAAACATCCCTAATGTAGATCACTGTGATGGAATGAGAAAGGAAAAAGCAAGGCCAAAGCCCCTATTTTTAATATATACAAAGTGAGGGCCTCAAGTCTGTCCACCACACGCTGTCTCAGGATGCTCTGCTCAAACCCAGACAGATGGAGAACAAAACTGCAGCATCCAGGTGTTTCCACCTTTACAGTCTGAATGACACCTGCCAAGTTGCTATGTTTAGAACTCCAGAAATGCTGAGGAGAGTGATGGTGTCTGCAAATCTTTTCTGATAAGCTCCTGTTTTAGCCTGGACTGAGAGTCTTGCTCTAGCAGTACCACTAGTGCACCAAGCTGGTCACCTTTGTGGTATAGAAATATGAGGACACTCTACTAAAGGCAAGACACAACTTACACACAGTTGGTTATTTACAAATGTGGCGTGAAGAGCTCACCAGTGCTCCTGGGAGGCAACTTTGGAGAGCGGGACCACTCTCCACTCTTGATCAGGAAACAAAATCCAAATATTTTGGGAAATATGCAACTCCCTGAGGCAGCTGAGCAGGTCACATGCCCAGGCACTGTGCATGAATGGCCAAGATAAGCAGAAGCTTAAATCTCAAGGGCAAAGCCACAACA
This sequence comes from Peucedramus taeniatus, assembly GCA_013400575.1. Taxonomy (NCBI): domain Eukaryota; kingdom Metazoa; phylum Chordata; class Aves; order Passeriformes; family Fringillidae; genus Peucedramus; species Peucedramus taeniatus. The sequence continues at coordinate 60,377 of WBNO01000769.1, forward strand.
ATGGAGAAGGAAAACCACAGGAATTGAGGGAAGCAGGGTATACCAAACCCAGTGAAAGTTAAAATGAAGATATCTCACTGGAATGGAAGGAGATACATTTCTATTATTATTCTTCTTGGAAGGAAACAAAAAGTGTATGCCTGGGTCAGTGAAGTTACAGCCTGGGGAGCAGGGGAAAAGCAGCAAAAAATCCCCAAAACCCAGAAAGCAAAATGATATCTCAGATTCACAGCATGGGTCCTGCACTCTATACTCTAATCAGCATTGCACAAGCAAGGTATGCACATCTTGGAGATGAAGCAGAGCAAAAGCCAAAGTGTATGGTGACACAGGCCCTTAGGTAAAATAATAATAATAATAAAAAATCAGAACCGAGTACCAGACATAGACTTGGTACTGAGCAGCCCATGCACACAGAACAAGGACAGGCCTATATCAGCTTGATCAAGCTTGACAGCTTGATCACCCCAGACAGGACTGCTGGAGAGATCCCAACTTCTCAGCTGAACACTCTAATTTAATAGCTGGGCTGCAAGGGAATAGCCCATGGAGAAGGAACACAAAGGTATGTAAAATCCACATGTGGGATGTCTTCTTGCTCAGCTATAATGCAGATCTAGACTGTCACAAAACCTTTTCCTTAAAAATGGAAGGAGGAGGGGGTCAATCACTGCATAATAAAACCAAAAACCTTAATTTATAAATATTAATGTATTTTTAGGAGAATGTAGTTAAAAAAAAAGGGGGACCTAAACCAAGTTATGTTGCATTTGTCACTTTGCCACGTGAAGAATATAATGGGAACCTTTTACAACCACCACATACAAGTTCATTTCTTCTGAAAAATCCTGAGAAGCAGAAGTGCTTGACAGGAAAATTAAGATTACAACCCACCTGGCAGTCCGGAATCTCTGACAAAGTTTCTCCACCAAGCTCTCAGTTTGTTTGTCTTTTGTAATATATGAGAACAGGTGTCTACAATGGGAAAAAAAGCTCAAAAGATTAGAGCCCACAGAGGAATCCCCATTTCAGGTAGAAGGGGTGCTGAAAAGGCAGCAGTGCTGACTTCTTATCTGCTCCTTCCATCCAGTTCAAAGAGCATGCAGCACCTCCAGACAATCTCCTCACTTCACAAGTTGCACTGACAGACTAGTTTGTCTGACAAGCAAACCTTGAGGGGAGCACTTAAAAATACTGGCATGCAGTATTTTCCCTCCTCAAAACCATGCTTGTGATTTTTTCACTACTGATTCACTGAAGGTGTGTTGCTGCATTTTGGATCAATGCAAAAGTGAGCACTACTTTGCACTAAAATGGGAAAGAAGTCTAACAGACCTTAAATGCTAACTTAATCCATTTTTCCTTAGCGTCTTGAGGAATAGAGACACCTGGACTTTAGCACAGTTAAGTACTGGTGCATTTTGCACTACGTCCTCTTAGAAATCAGTGAATAACTTCCTATTTATTAAGAAGTCTTGCTGCTCTCCCTATTTCTTGTACCAACATTTCTGTTCACTTTAACTCAGTCAGGTTGCCACTGGCCTTGATGTAGTTGTTCTAAAGCACTTCCTTGTTCAGTCTTGGTTATGTCTACAACCACCACACCAAGCTGCTTCTCTAAGATACATAACAGAGACAGCATTCTCAAGAGTCCTTCCTTTGCATTTGTTCCAGCATCAATTAATCCTTAACTACTAACTCCCTTCTTTTCCTATTTAAAGGATGTGGTGTGTTAACTGATGATCAAGTCTTTAAAATTAATTATCCTTACGCTAATTTGATACCTGTCTACATTGTTAAATCAATACAGCCTCTTCTCTTATTTGCCAGATACCTCCAGTTCTCTCCACATATGTTGTTGGAAGTAAAAAGTCCATCTTACACCTGTCTTAACCCCACCAATCATACTTTATGCAACTATTACACTTATTATGCTCTATGTCTGTGGTAACATCTTCAGTTTCATATTAATTAAAAACAGTACTGAAAATTCAAACATTATTTGTAATTTTTCTACATGCTGCCTCTTGTCTCCCTGTGATGGTTTACTTCACTTCAGACATTAACTTCCACTTCTACGTGTGCTGTCAGGAGTCACAAACTATAATTCCCAGTATTTCACATTACCCTCCTTAATTAAAGCTGAAGCAAAATATCCATCTACTTTTGCTGTCATAAATTAATTTTAGTCTCAATTCCACCCTCACTAATAGACCTTTTCTGTGTCTTGCAACTCCTACCTATTCAAAATCCCATCCCTCTTCCTCAATGCACTGGATTCTCATAATCAAATATAAATAGACAAATCAAATGTAATAGTCAAATATAATAGTAATATATAATCAAATATAATTAGTAATATTTAAATAAATAAATATAATAATCTCAAATCAAATATAAATAGAAAGACTAGTTGAAAAATCACAAATTAATTTTCTTCAGCAACAGCAATACTTTTGTCTAACACCCCCCTCTATAATCCATAGGGGTTCAAATGAGTCAGAAAAACCCTCATGTGGTTACATTTCAGAAATGAGAGGAAAATGTCTGTACTTTACCAATAAAGACATTATTAGCGCTGTCTATGAGCAACCAATAACCTCAGATTGAAGTATTTCAATATCTCTATAGTCCAGAGTCAGGCTTTCTTGAAAAAAACCAAAGCCAAACAAGAAAAAAAAAAAACAAAACCCAAAAAAACACAAAATACACACCACCAGAAAGCCAACCCAGAACCAAACCTGTTACTGTAACTACAGTTTTACTAAAACTGCTTGCAAAACTCCAGTAGCCACCAAAATGACAAAGGCAGCAGTCTTTAAAACCTGTTGTGTTTTCCTAATATTGCATATCCATGTTTCCATGCATACTACCAATTATTTTCCTTTTCTAGAGGGAAAGTAATTTTGAGTTAGTGGTTACTCTTTGTAGAGTCTCTCCTCAGTCCCAACTGTGTGGCTTTAAAATCAATTCCCCTCAGCATGACTCCATTTTCAGTACAGACTGAAAAAGATCAAAGAGAACAACTAAAAAAGCATTTTGTACATGTCAGTGTATTTTTTATTCCCTTGATATGGCACCCCCTTTGCATAAACATAGTCCTGAAAATAAGAGATTTATTTAACCTCAGAATACCTCATAATAGTGTGGAAGGATTCCTCCTCTATGCCTCTGTTAGGATCCGAGAGATGACTGATGATGTCTGGAAGCAGGTTATAGACAGCATTACCCTGTGCAGAACACAAGTTGCTACATGAGATGCAGAATTATAAAGGATAATTTGAATCAAGGCAAATAAGCTGTCCTCTTAAAACTACCTCCCTTCTCTCCACCCCAAATCTACTGACTGAAAGCATCAGCTTTTTGAAACGAACTGTACACAGCCAGCCAAACCTATCCAGGACTATTTGGCTGAAGGGAAAAAAACCAGCCAACCAACAAGCTAAACAATGCACCCCAGCTCTGCTCTTTGGCAGACTTGGATGCAGTTTCTTTGCCTTCCAACCTTGTCACAACCCAACAAAAAAGCTTCCTGATAAAGGGAACAGCTCTTCAGTTCATGGAACTGCTTCCCATCTTCTTGCCCGAAAAGGTCCAATCCATATCCTCTTTCCCACTGCTTTTGCATAGCTTTGTCACACATGCTGCAGAGATGGGAAGTCAGTGCAGTCAGGTGGCCAGCTCTGCTTTAACAAATCAAGACAGAAAAGCCCCAGTGTCACTGCAGCCTCTCAGGCAGTAAATCTCAAACTCTGAAGGGCCCATGTGAGGCTGCACAGGGAGTGAACAGTGTACTGGGGGTAATGCTGCTCCCGTTCTCACCTGCTTGGGCAGAAACTGCTACAATTTAAGAATCTCAGTATCCCACAGCCAAGAATAATTCAGAAAGGTTTCAGAGAAGGTGCATTGCCTGAGCCATAAGGTCAGGGAACTCTGCTGTAAGGCCTAAAGGTGAGCTATAGAAAACTGCTCCTAACCCTGTGCTGGGCATACACAATAAAGTAAAGGGAAAAGGCAGTGGTTTGGAGCCTGCCTTCCAGTATGAATGGTTGAGGTCAAATTCAGCAACATCAGGGGGGGATGAAGCAAAACTTGTATTACAAAATTTAACTACCCTTATTTAGTCCACAGAGAGACAGACCAATGGCTCTACACCATTAACACACCTTCTCTAGGACTCATGTAATTGATCCAGCCTCCAACAGCCCTTACCCACTCTTGTGAAATAAGGTCCCTGAGCATCCACTTGCCTTGTTGGTTCTGTGCCCAAAGAAGTTCTGAGCCACTCCCACAATTGCTTCCTCTGGGTCTACAAGCAGAGTTGCCATTTCACTCACTTGGCCTTTCACCTTTACCATGTCTTTGAGGATGAGGTGAGTCATCACCAGCCCAGATGTCTGCCTCACACTCGGGCAGGGGTCCCGCAACCTGACAGGAGCAAACAGTTACTGCAGAAAGCAGCAAGGGAGTGTCTCTGAGTTATTGGTACTCGTGACAGCCCAAAGCTCTGCTCTCCCTGCACCAGCATCTTCAAATTTGCTTTCTTGGGTCATTCTCACCTTCTGGAGGCCCAGTGTCACCCTTCCAGAGGGTTTTCATCACATGTCCTCTCCCAGCAATGAGTGTAGCATTACCTGGCATAGAGATGTGATGTCCAAGGCTCCACCAGGTTGGGGAAGCGGATGGCTAGATCTCCTGCTGCAATAATGAGGTTGGATCTCACATCAGGCAGGGTGGACTTCTCCATCATTGTGAACAGCAGACGCAAGTGGGAATCACAGAACTCAGAGCTAACAAGACAGGGTACAGGAAAGAAGGGATAGATAGCAAAATTCCATCTCTCAGAGAGCAGAGAAAAAAACAGTTAAAAAAAAGTGATCTATGAACACTTTTCTGTGCTTGTTTTTTCCTTGGGAAAGGAATTGCAACATTTGCTTGTGTTTTAGTACTAGGAAGGCTGGGAAAAGAACTCTGGCACAGCTCAGCAGTACCTGATCATGCAGAGTTTGCCAAGAGTGAGGGCTGCGGCTGCTGACAGCGCTGAGTCACTGTAGAGTCCAGGGTTGTTACAGATCTTCAGCACCAGTGGAACAAAGGCAGAGAACAGGTGCTTCCCTAGAGAGCGGGGATAAAGACAGTGAGCATGAGAGCACTGTTTGTGCATCCTGCTTTAAGAACAATTACTCCATTTATCTCAGAGCTGCTGCAAACTACAGTAACTGGTTGACTCACTTTCACCACTGAACAACCACCTCCAGACAGGCAGAGCCAAGAAACAGCCTACATGGAAACTGACACCATGGAAAATGACAGTGCTTCCTTCCAGAGGAAACAGCCTTCCTCCTTCAAGACCTGCTACCCACTGTACCTGCTCTTTCACACAGCCAGCCAGCCATTATTCCTCAGTGGCAGCCACACTTACCATCTAGAAGTTCTGTCTCACAAATACTGCGGATGAGCTCGGCCTCGGTGTCATCAGCCGTGGCTCCCACGAGGCCCAGCTCCTCCTCCATGGTGGTCTCGTTCCCTGTGCTCTGTGCAGAGAGGAGACTCTAAGAAAGATGTCAGGCAATGATAACCTCTTTCTTCACAGGGTTCTGTTCTCTCAGGTGTGAGGTACATGCATGTTACCAGCTGCACAACTAGAGTGGAGAACTGACTGACAAAGAGTGTAATAACCCACTTTCCCCCAAGAACTGAATGAAGCTGTGAAGGGTACTCTGGGATTTGCCAGTCCACATGCTACAGGACACAAATCACAGGATCACATAGTTAGCTTGGAAGGGACCACAGTGGATCATCTGCTCCAGCATGGTCTTCCAAGAACACTTTGCACAGGATTGTGTCCAGATGGTTCTTGAGTATCTCAAGTGAGGGAGACACCACAACCAGCAAAGTTCATCCTCATATTCAGGTGGAACTTCCTGTGCATCAATTTCTCCCCACTGACTCATGTCCTAGTGCTTGGCATCACCAAGAACAGTCTGGCTCCATCCTCTTGGCACCTGTCTCTTAAAATATTTACAGACATTGATGTGGTTCCCCTCTCAGTCTTGAGGCTTATAAGAGGCCCAGCTCCTTCAACCTTTCCTTTTAAGAGATACTCCAGTCTCTTAATCATCTTTACTGCCCTCCACTGGACCTGCTCCTGGAACTCCATGTCTCTCTTGTAGTGAGGAGCCCAGAATGTAAAGAAAGCTTAAACTACTGACACTACTAAGACAAAAAAGACCTAGGAGACATCCAGCATCAGTTTGTGAGTCCTGCATAACTTAAGGGACATTCATAAACTAAAAACAAGAAGCTCAAAGCAGCCTCTGAATTGCTGGTTTTGTAAGCAAAATTATGGGAAACGTTACAGCAAATAAAAAGCAACACAAGTGAAGAAAGGAGACATGGGCGTTGCAATGAGGACCAAATCTGTATGCAACTTTTTTGAAAATCTCATCATAACCTCCTCCTGTGTGGAAAATGGTAGTGACACTGATAAGCAGGTGGATGAGGAAATGAACTAAAATGTTCTCTGTAGACTTAGCAGTATAAGCATCTAATAGAGACTGAATACCTAGATGGACACAACATTTTCCTCTATTCTTACCCAGGAAAGTCAGCCTCATTACACTCTGGAAAATGTTCCAAGGTATACCTAACCAAATAAGGCATTTGTAGTATCCAAACCACATTAGAAAGACTACTGTTAAACCATCATCATTACTACCTAACAGAGGATAGGACTCTCAAATCTTCTGGACCAGGATTCTAGGAAGCCTTTTTCCAGAACTGAAGGCACAAATGGATGTTCTTCACCACTACTGAATCAGTTGCAAGAGACTGCACTGCTAAGAAAGAAGGTAACGAGTGAAAGGGGAATGTTTGCCTGAAGTAGGAGGATAAGCATGGCCAGGACATCACACTTCACTCCCTTCCCTCTGCCTCTTCAAAACTCAAGACCAGTGTGGGAGTTTTAGTGAACAGGGTCATGCAAGGACCTCAGCTCTCCCTGTCAATCCTCAACAAATGTGTCTGTTTCTATTCCTGAAGCGCACATTGCCATGTACCTCATGCAGCCTCAGAATTGCATTCTCCAGAAGTTTGCTGTAGCTGGGACACTACAGGAGCTGCCCATAGGAAAAAAAACCCTTGGCTCTCACCTGGGGTCTCTGCTTCTTTGTGCTGCTGTTAGATTGCTTCTTGGTCTTCTCCTCTTTGAGGACACGGCGTCTGCGTAGCTCGGCACTCACGGACACTTCCAAATATGCTACCTGCTGCAGTGCCACCTGTCCCACAAGGGACACCAAGTGCAGCAGCAGGAATGTGGGGAGACTGCCAGCACCATCAGAGACTCTGTGTGGAGACTCCCCTGCATCTAAAGGAGGCAAATGGCCACAATTCAATGTTGATCTAGACCTCTTCCCCGTTAGTTAGTGCCAAGTCTCACCATATAACCATCTACACACTCCACAGGCTCCTTCACAGCATTTGTGCCCTCCCATGCCAACACTTCCACCAGCCCCTCAGCTCTATTCTGCTGCAGTTACTCGAGGCCACCCAAAGCAGCACTGGAAACCATAGGTACAGATTTCCTCAATCAGCTTTTTTCCTCACCAGCTTTCTGTTCATCAGCCTCCTGCAGCTTCTCCAGAGCTTGCTGACTGCACACATTCAGGATATTAGCACAGATCTCCTCTGCCCCTTCTGCCAGCTGGTAGATGAGTGTTACAGCTGCCTCCATGAAGGGGATCCAGTGACTGCTTGGCTGGGCAAAGCCTGATGAGAAGAGGGAGCAATGTACCCACACATACCAATGATAACACAGACGGTCTCACAGCCCAACCCCATCTCCTCCAAACCTCCTGCTGACCTGGGCTCACCTTTACTCACAGTCTCACTCAGGCAACCAAAGAGCATGTGGTTCTGTGGCAGTCGAAAAGGGGCACTGTTCTTCTCCAGTGCTGGCTGCACAGACAACAGGTGAGTTACTCCTGTGGGAGCAGCACATGAGATCCCCCCCATGCCCTCCCCAGTACTTAACCTTGCTGTGTGCACAATGTTAATCAAACCCATGCCAGGGACATCCAGTACTGCTCTGCAGCTAAACACGCAGCAGGGACATTACTGTCACTTGTGACAGCATGGTGACTACACTGGGTGGATTTAAAGCTTGGCCAAATGATGATCCCAGGCCAACCCAGACAGTCCAACCATCTCACCTTAAATCAAAATAACTCTTTTGAAATGTCAAAAGGATTCATTTAAAATCTGATATTATTTACTCACTCTCTGCAATGAATGAAGAGGGAAACCTCTGGAGCATCTTAGAGTCACCAACAGTAAGTCAACTTGCCTTGGGGTACTCCAGAACCATATGGGTTTGTTTAAAAGCAAAATATCATCAGTGGAAATAACACAGGATAGGTCTGGATCCAAAACCACCTCACACTTAGGCTGTTGCATATATTCCGTATCATTCACACTACTTTTTAGATAACCTAGAGAACTACTAAACTGAGTATGACAATACCTGAGGTGTCCCAGCACACTGTCTGCCTGATGAATATACACTTGAAGAAAACAGAATTCACTTGAGGATTTACCAGCTTTCAGTAGCTTGAAACAAGAACTCCTGATTCACCACAATCCTGTCCTCTGTACTGAATTTCTGGCTGGGAGGATGGGTGGGGGGAGAAGAGCTACTGCCAGTCAGTCAGTCAGCCAAATATTTTCAGTTCAGTCCCTTTTCACATACAAGCTTAACTGCAGACTTAAGTCAACCAAAAACTGAATTACAGCCACCTTTATAACATTTAAGAATGTTATGATACACATTAACTCATGAAGTTCGTGCAGCAACATCCCCAGTAGAAGAGGCTGTCACAGAATGATGCTGCTCTGTGAAGGAGGACTACTTTTGTGATAGAACTCCTTAACCAAAATGCCCCAAATGACTGAGTCAAAAAACAGATTTTTTTCCAAGTGCATTAAAAAAAAAAAAAAAGTATAAATTGTTTCCCAGGGAAAGAAGCCATCAACCATCATGTTGTTCTAAGTACAACATGGGCAGGTTTGAAAATCTTTCATGTTTTATATTCTGCTGTACAGCTGACAACTCCTGAATATCAATTAATAGGGAGGGCAAAGGAATCACACCACCAGAAAATATCAGTAGAGGAAAGGGCTTCATGGTTGAGAAAACACAAATCAGTTTATAATTGGGAGTCTGAAGAAGAGAATTGAAAGGAAAACATATTTTCTTGTGCACTGAACTCTTTACTAATTGAATTCAGCCTGTTGCCTGATGAAAATTCTTTTATTACATGTTCACTGATGTGTGCTAAGGTTTCCAGACAGTGCTGCTGAATGGTCTCAACCTACTTAATTTCAAAATCTGTAAAAATTTAATCACCTCTCTCTTTTCTTCCCTACAAACAATTTCCCCCCTTTCTTTGTTTCTGGATGACCTCAAGAACAAACCCACAGCCTTACCTTAGGGTTACCAGCAAGCTTGGAAATAACATTGCATACTTCTTGAGGCAGCCTGTAGTCTTCACATGCCTTCTCAGAAAGCCCCACTGTCACCAAGATGTCCAGGTTGCTACCTATGATCTCTGGCTTTCCTCTGTGGAATGGAAGGGATGGGGATATCACATGAGGTACTGCTGAAAGTTTACAAAAGTATGGATAACCAAGAGAAATACTCCTTGTGCCTTTTGGAAGGGAGTGGTTTGAATAAGAGGGGAAAAAATAAAACCCATCCAAACGACTCAAGATACAGCTAGAGGAGGAGCAAGGAGTATTCCACAGAAGCCAGTGTAATCCATTCTCCACTAGGAGGTGAGTTTCTCCAAAGTGATCAACAGCCTCTTTGTAAAGAAAGAAGAGTCTTGACTCTTCTTTCTTATCAGAAAGGACCAAAACTTAGAGGTAAGAAAAACAAAAATGTTGGAAAGTAGGAAAGAGTAGAGGAGCTCAGGACTTGTGACATATACCATTCCTTCCTCTACTGTGGGAAACAAACCAAACCAAACCAACATTATCCAAATAAAGCCAATCCCAAATCCACACCCACCCGTTCCCCTTTCTGCCTGTGAAAGAACTTTAGGATCATCATTATGCAGGCCTGTTTCTGACTAATGAAGGACTGAAGTAAGAACAGCAAGACGAGCAGGTAAGTTGAATGCCAAAGGGTTACTGGGCTAGAAAGCTGAGGAACTGAAAACCTTTTAGTGCAGATACATTTTTTTTGCCCCCAGAAAGTGAAACAGATTAATTTTTCTTCATTCTAAAGGCTTCAAACATCTCTACTCAGCAGCTTCTCGCTGCTCTTATCCAAACACAGACAAAGCTACAGAGTTGTGACACTGTAAAATCTGGGAAGGGATGGGCATTCACACAAGGAAAATAATCTCATCATAATCATTCAGAGGCTGTGTTGGTGGGATCCAGCACAACTATGTTTAGTTCCTGGCTTCATTACCCCATGATAGGGTTACTATTTTTGAAGCTAGAGCCAAAGAGTCAGCTGATGTAGCACCCACAGTTCTTCAATAAAAATCGATTCCCTGTACATCCTTCTACTCACAGGCTTCGACCTGGCCCCAGGCTCACCGTGCCATCATCCCCAGAAGCATCACAGCAGCGCGGCGTTCCAGTGATGAGCACGGACATTTTTCCGTGAATCGCTCCCAAAGCAGCTGCGTCACAGCAGGCTTTATTTCACCTTTCTGCACAAACTCTGAGATCTGCAAAAGGAATGCAATTAGAAAATTAGAGAGAGGCAAAGGAGAATGAATTTCAAAGTAAAGTTGTAATTTGCAATGACTACCATTTGAATAAAACAGATACACAACCCAAACCCAGGCAAGGCAAATACTCACTATTTCCTCTAAGCACTGTATTGTTCCCAGTGATGCATCCACCATGATGAGAGAGAGAGAGTACACCAGGGCCTGTGCCTTGGCCCTTTGAAAGGGGAAAATAACAATAAAAAATTAAAAGGTAAGGAAAAAGCAACTGTCACAATTACTGCCCTGTTGAAAGAGCTGAAAACATCTGTTGGATAACAGAAATGATCCACAGGATCAAGAAAACTCCCACAACAAGCTTGAGTTCTCGAAGTCATCCAAATGCCAATGACCATGATGTGGGCTTCTACGTCTATTGCCTTGTGCACTGGTGCTCCTTCTGGTGCTCAAAGATCCAATCAAAGACACTAAGCAGCCACTTCCCAGTTTATTCTCAACCACAAGGCAAAGTACAGTTCCCTAGAAACTGACAATCTCTCTATGAACACATGAAGATGGAGCACAAACTGTAGAAGTGCTGTCTCCAGGCATATTATTAGGAAGAAATAAGAAGCAGCAGGTGCTCTTTATTGCCCTGGTGGTACAAATGAGGGCAAATTATGATGCATCTCACCAGGGATCACACTTATTGCACAAGAATTTACAAGTGGGTAAGCACTAAAAAAGGGCAAGTGCCACAGCAGAGAGGAGACACAGCTCTTCTCTAGTATGGAAGAAGCAAACTTGCAAGTGGTAGCCAGCTCCCACCACCAAATCCTCAAGAAACAAGAAAGACCCTTTAACATCCTCCCATCTAAGACATGTAGAAATTGTTAGAAAAAGATTTAAGATTGGTCTGACTGAAATACAAATAGAAATACATGTGAAAACACCCAAATAAGAACCAGCCTTGCATAGTGTGAAGGATAAAGAAATGGGGAATGTGTTGTGTACATCAGAAGTAGAATGCCTACACATGACCAAGGCCACAGCATGTATGACTTGCCAGCAAAAAAAACTGAGCTTTGGCAACAGAAATATAGTTTCAACTTTAGACCACACTGTTCCTCTTATTATCCCAGCAGGATGAACAACTACAGTTATATGAAACTCAAAATGGGACAACTGACATTGGCCAACAACTTTGCCCACAGAGTGAAGTATATAAGACTCCTTAAAAATGGGATGACTCCATATCAAGAGTTGACTTCTAACAGGCTGAAATTCATTGTTGCCCACCAAGAACCCTGCTGGCAAGAGAAACTTTCATAATTAACACTTCCTGTTCCTATCAGATAGGGACCCTACCCAGACTATTAGGTGATGCTTCATATGAAAGTGAAATTTATGAGAACAATAAATATTAGTGCCTGACAGCAATTTAACTTCAAGTAATTCTCAGCATCTGCTTTACAAGATCTCAGAGAGTTTTGCTGCATGAATTTCCTACACATGAGTTCTATGACAAACCAAGAACAGAAGCTCAGCAGTATGTCCTGCAGAAGACTCGGATACTCAGATAATAGCCTTACATTTCAGCTCAGCATGAAGCATGGCAACTCTCAGTTCTCTTCCTCTCCATACCCCATTCCCAACAGCAGAAAGGGGATGGGGTGGAAGGGAAAGGAAAAAGAAAGATCTGATTAGGAAGATCCATACCTCTCTGAATCCTCACTGGGCCTAAGATAGAGCTGTCTGTAGGCATTCAGCACGGCCTCCTTAATTCCAGGCTCCTTTGACCATATGAGGGGCAGCATCCTGCGGACTCCAAGCAGTGCCTGAGGCACACCAAACTGTGAGACTGTCACGAAGAACTCAATGGCTTCCTGCACCACTGCAAAGAGAACAGTTGTGATAGTGTAGTTTTTCCCCAGTTCCCATTAAAGATGCCATTAAAACAAATTCATGGAGTACTAGTCTCACGGCAAGCTTTACAAGCATCTAGGGATCACTGCTACTGTCTGCAGAGGGCTTGAGTCAGAATGGGATTACTAGTACAAAGATGTAGATGTCCCAGAAAAGAGACATAAATTAACAATATTACAGCTAAATCCAATGTGATATGGTTAGGGAAGGAGCACAGAGATTATCTTTGAGAAAGAATAAAATTATCTTCTGGGAAACAGTAGCTTTGGGAAAAAAGATCTCATAGTCACAGCAGACAGCTGAATATAAGCCCCAGTGCAATGCTATAACCAGAGGAATTAAGCTATTTGATGTTCAAATGGGGTAAGGAATACTGTGTTTGGTTCCAGTTTGACTACTCCTGAAATAGACTGCTCAGTCTTCCCAAAAGACCAAAAAAAAAAACAACAAAACAAAACATTAAGCTAGAGAACACAAGACATCCACAGCAGTGATCAGAGGAGTTGTGCCGCAACAAACCGTTCATAGAGTCTGACTAAGTAAGAGCTCTGATTAAGTAACTTTTACCAGTAGAATCCCTTACAAATCAGAATTAAGAATATCTAACAGGTGAGCTGGTATGCTTTTCCTGTCCCCAGTCACACCAGAATACATACATTTACAACAGAAAAAAAATAAATCTTCAAATATTAAATCTTTAATTAAAAATGCCTAAATCTGAGCACACACATCCCTTAGCACCAGTCCCCTCCTTACCCAGCAGCATACGCTCTCCAAATGGAGACAATGTCTCAAAACACCTCCGCTGTTCATACATTGAATCTGCCTTCCTTATACTACAGCACAGGACAACAGGGAGATGAAAGTTATTTAAATTTGAGCATCCATAAAAAAAAATCCCCACACTCAAACCCCAGATGTTTAAGTACCAGGTAGGACAATTTCTTGGCCTTGAACTTCAAAGGACCTGTAAAGACACTGAACCCAGGAGTTCATTTTCGCGTGTGCAAATAGCTAATGACACCAAACTTTGCTGGGGAAGCCCACATGCTTATCACAAGTACCATGAGTCCTCAACAGAGATGAAGCCTCAGAAGCATTTGCATGAAGTCTGGGGCACTGCAGGACCCACACCCATCCATACCCCAGATCTGTGCAAGTGGATGTGCTGGAAAGGATGGGAGTGGGACTTGTGCCCCTCATCCCTTGGAAATGCCAATTTCTGATAAATGCTACAAAAAAGTCAAAATGATTACAGTAGTTCTAATATTAAATATGAACAGCTGAATTAACTCAAAGGCCTTCTGATCACCACCTTTCTCTACAGGTACACTGAAGAGGACCAGGCTGCAGAACCTGTTGATCAGGCTCATGTTTAACTAGAGAATAAAGTTTGAGGAAAGGTGAGTTAGATGAGACCAGCTGCTTAGTTCCCTTCTTGTGGCCAGCATAACAGATGAAGCTGTGTTAGGGGCACTGAGCATATAACCAAACCCACCTTCACTGGCCAGGCTTACTTTAGGAGAACCTCAGCTGAGATGATGAACATCCATCCCTCCCCACAGGAGGCAGGGTAGCTTCCACAAGTGAACTCACTTTGGTCACCTGGCTGTTTTTTTTTTCATTTCAGAAAGTTCAAATACATTTTATTTCATATGTTTTTAAAAACAACTTCTAAACATATAAAAAAATCTTTTCCAACCTTGGTATTTTAAAAAAGTGGATTCCTAAAACGCCTGTTCATGCCCTATTCAGTCCCTTCATGACACTCATTTAGATGGTGCTTGCTTTTCCAATACCCTGGAAGTGTCTATGACATCTGCTCAATGAAGAGCAGTTCTTTCAATCTTTTCTTCTTCTCCTGGAGCTCTACCACTCCAACATTTTCTCTTAAGCAAGGAAAGATCTAGAAATGCTGAATGGGGAAAAAAAGGGTGCCATGGTTATTTCGCATACCTGAGACAGAATTTTCGTACATCATCTTGCTGATCAGGTTCAGAGCTTCTGTGATTTTCACTGAGAAGTTGTAAGCATCTTGCAAGTAGTGCACCAACATCTCCTGTTTGACCAGCTCTGGTTGAGGCTGCCCTTCCTCAATTTCTTCAATCTTGTCACTGCTGCTGTCACGTGGAGGATCCTCACTGTTCTCATCTGGGCATGAACCTACACAGACACTTGTTTGTGAGCAGTACTGAAGATACAAGAGAAAGAGGCACGGTTCAGGGCATTTTAACCCTCCTCTCTCCATCCCACATTGACACCTTCTGAGAGCCAGGATACAAAAGTCCAAATTCTGCCATCAGACCTAGCTACAAAATCTCAGCATGCTGTGGAGCAAGTTCCAGTACTATAGTGTGATGCTCCAGAGAACTGCCTATAAGGCAGTTGGTATAAGGGTAAAGAATGGCATGGTCCAGCTGGGGTAAACGCCATTAAAATGCTGATGAGGTTAATCTGAACTTTATAATTCCCCAAAGATAGATGAGGGCCCTAAAAGGGAACCAGGGAGAAGGCAAACACTACTACTCCCTAGCAAAGTTTGTGCAAGTGTGGACAGTTCACAAAGTTAAGATTTTTAGACAATAGACTTCCAACAGAAATATGCTCAATGTGATTGGCTAACCAACCTTATGTTGAAACAAACACCAAAGCGTGTGAAGTCTTGAAAATATACCTAGAGGCCCAGGCCCCAGATAACCAAGACTCTGCTTGAATCAGATACTTGGTCAAGGCTGCTAGGGGTAAGCATTATGTGCCACCACCTGTTCAGGAAGCAGAACTCCTGACAAACTCACAGTGTAGAAGGGCGTTAGCAGCAACACTGGCTTCACTCCCTTCAGATATTATGTGAGTTAACGCACCAGAAATACACTTCTATTGGGACCATGGAACTGTTCCAACCAAAAATTAAGATCAATATGATCCAGCTAACAAGCCAGGGTACTTGAACAAACAATGAACAAGCAATGTAGAGATGCTGCAGCTCTGGGAGCCGTTGAGTACACACAGACTGAGCCTCATAGGTCAGAAGGAGGGACAGAGCATTCCAGAGGGTTTTAGTCTGGCTCTGGCATTATCTTGGACTTAGGGAACAGAGAGAGTGATATAGTTACCTGTGTAAAGTCTCTTCAGAACACACAGGATTGTTGCCTCCTCGTTTTCCTCCCCAGTGCCAATGAAAGGTTCCTTTCCCTGGAAGCGACACAGGGCCTTCTGCATAAGGCGGGCTGCGCTCCTGGACAACGACATTACCCAAGAGAGTATCAGCAACACATCAGAGCAGAACATAAGGGAAACCATCCAACTTTGCCCTGAACATCTGGGACAGCAGCTCCTATCAGCATCTTGTGCTGGGTACCCACGTCAATCTCTTCCTACAGAGTAATGTTACTGGAAATCACCCCTTGGGATAAACACAGTCAGACTGCAGAGCCTTCTTACTTGTAATTCAGCTTCTTCAACAGCCCAGTGATTTGCTCCACTGTCCTCTCCACTGTTTCTTCAACTTCCAGCACCTCCTCTTCCTCTTCCTGCAGTGGTTGAAAGAGCTGCTGTGTGGCAGCCCTAACTTCTGGCAGCATTGCTTCCCACTCTTCCTCTGGGGTGATCACTGGAGCTACTTAAAAACCAGAAGGATTGAAGAACACAGACTCAGGTGACACCTTTCATGGGAAGGAAAAACTCTTTGGAACTTAGGAACTTCCCCTACCCCCTCCTCAGGCAGGCACTGTTCCCACTGCTGATCCCACCCAGACTGCAGTGAGAGTAAGACGAGAACTCAGACTAAAAAAATAAACCACTGAAGGTAGAAAAAAAAGACAGGTAAGAGAACTGTCATTTGTTTAGTCTTGGACTTTGGTGCTACCCACAAATCAAGTTCAAATAATACCTGATCAAAATAATGACTCAAGCAGTTCTTGAGTGGTAGGAAAGAAAAACCTGGGAGGGTGTTCATTAGACATTTTCAGTTCTTACCCTGAAAATAGGATATATAGCTATAAGGACTGTTGATTTAGACATGGATATTGATATGATCTTTTTATAACACCACCATAACGATAACTGTTGTGAGTTTAATCCCAGTTATCTGGTCTCACCATCTCACACAGGTAAGATTTGAGACAAAAGCTGTCATAACCTGGGAGCAAATTTAAAATGAGGAGAAGTAAATTCTGGACTGTCCTAGAAAGTGGAAAGAAGAAAGGAAATTACCTGCTGTGGGTCTGCTACGATCCCTCATTTCTTTCAGTTTCTGCACTTCTTTCTTCAGTGGCTCCTCCAAATCAGTCCAGCTTAGCTGAAGATGTCAGGAATAGAAGAAAAAATATGTTAGTTATCCTCCTTTTCCTGAAATGCCAGAATTCTCCTCTCTCTTCCACTCCCTGCTTTAGTTGTCAATCCCCATGGATAACCCTGTTTTGGGAAACTGGAAGAGTAGACTCTGGCCCTGATCCTAGAATGAGAACTGCTCTAAGTTGCCCATCTAAGGCTCAGAAGCTCAGGAGAATGTGCAGCTGAACACAAAGAGCTGCAGATCTGTTGTAGCATGAAGTCCCCAGACAAGTAATAATTAGCATTGACTTTATGATTCCAGAAGGCTGATTAATCACATTATTCTATACTTATTCAGAAACCCATCACCCTTACAGACAGTCTGATACAGCT
Source organism: Peucedramus taeniatus (assembly GCA_013400575.1). NCBI lineage: Eukaryota > Metazoa > Chordata > Aves > Passeriformes > Fringillidae > Peucedramus > Peucedramus taeniatus. The sequence goes on from WBNO01000769.1 coordinate 77,689, forward strand.
TAACCCAATTGGTCCTTTAATTAAAGCACCACCACTATTAGCTAATTAAGAAACCACCCTATGGTAAACAAATCTCCATAATACATTCTACATGTTCATAACAACACGTGCAGCAAGTGAAGATAAGAATTGTTTATCATTCTTTTCTCTGATCTTCTCACAGCCTTCCCCAGGACAATGCCTGGGAAAGTTGTGCTTGTTGCTCTCTGTGGCCAGAGAGCTGTTACCACACAGATCCACAAAGACTATTCTAAAAAAACTAATTTTGATCCTAAGGAGAGAAACTTCACAGCGAACTCAAAACTGCTGCAGGTTTTTACCTCAATCACATCCCTCCTGGCCTTCAGCATGGCTATGAATTTCACCAAGAAAGGGATGAGTCCAAGAACTCAAAATCTGAACCTGGGAAGACCAGAAAGCTGCCACCTGCAGAATCAAATGCTACACTGTTCCTCCCACAAGACACAGAAATGCTACTGCCCTCGCTACAGCACACTGCAGATAATTAGCCTGCACACAGAAATCTAACATATCCACCATATTAATCAGAATTACCTTGCTGGAGAAGGGGTTATTGGACAAAAACGTAGCCAGGAGCTGGATCGCATTTTTAACCACTAAGACAGATTTGTCTTTGAGCCGCCCAACAGCCAGCGACACCACAGACTGAAACTGAGTCAAAGGCAGGGCCTGGAACACAACGAGAGCACAGATAACGTTATCAAGGCTCAGAGACTTGGGAAAAGTTTACTGCAGACATATTCATGTACTAAAAAGCACAGATTATAGATTTACAGGAAAGTCTAGGGCTCAAAAGACCTCTGGATATATTCTGGTCCAGCTTCTACTGAAAGCAAGGATTTAGGTTATCCAGGATCCTGCTGAGTTGAGTCTTAGTATATCTGGTAATTGTGATGTTCTCCCATACCAGTGTGTGAAAAGAGGCTGTATGCTATGCTCTTTCTTCTAGTTTTTCCTGGTAAGAATGAGCAGCATTTAATTTCCACCCCCCAGCTCACCCACCCCTGGGATCTTTGGTTTCTTGGAAGAAACTGCAGACACCTCAGTACACAGGGACAGCACTTTTCTGTTAAAACTTCAATCTCTGCAAACAAAAAGCAGGGTGGCAAAAATTCCCTCAGAACACACCAGATGGGAAGAGATGACTGAGGCAACACCATTTGCCCAGCACAGACTTGCCTTGCACTGAACTATGCGAGTGAAGAGCTGCAGCACGCGGCTGCGGACAAAGCTATGGACGTCACACACGTGGGCCTGCAGCATGTCCAGGAACTTGTCCCGAGTACCACGGGCAGCTTCCTCCAGCTGGTCACCATTCAGCACCTGCACCAGCACTTCTGCCATAGCTGCCAGAATGGCATTTCGCATTGTGTAACTCTGCCAAGACAGGAGTTGTTGAACTAGGAACGGACTAAAAGACATGATTTGATATGCCCAGAGTTTGGGCCTTCCAAATCTCGTGCTCCAGCCCTAAGTGAATTTTTTCAGTATGGATATTTTATTAAGGTTGGGTGAACATAGCTATGCATGCAAGACAGAGTAACCTTTACTATGAAGACAGGCTGAGAGTTGGTCTTCCTCAGCCTGCAGAAAAGAAGGCTCTGAGGAGGCACCTTTCAGTACCTAAAGGGGTCTATGAGAGAGCAGGAGACAGACTTTTTACAAGGGCATTCAGTGATAGGGCAAGAGAGAATGGCCTCATAGTGAAGGTAGGTTTAGATTAAATATGAGGAAGAAATTCTTTACTGAGAGTGTGGTGAGACACTTGAACAGGTTGCCCAGAGAAGCTGTCGATGTCCCATCCCTAGAACTGTTCAAGGCCAGGTTGGATGGGGCTTTGAACAACCTGGTCTAGTGGAGGGTGTCCCTAACCACAGCAGAGGTGTTAAGGTCCCTTCCAACCCAAATCCTGCTATCCAGGTAGGTTCACATAAGCCAAGAACTGACATGAGAAACACTTACAGCAGGTAAAGAAAAGGTAACACAACGACAAACTCATTAAGTGCTGAAGAACAAGGGACAACAGACGAGTAGGTCTCCTGTTCTCTGACATCTGACAGTGACAACCAGACAGGAGATGTCATGGTTTCTGTTCCCTTTGCATCTTTTAGGTAAGGGCAGAATCTATTCCAATAGAGCGGGGTTTGGATACTTGAGCTCTGTGAAAGAGGTTCTGTTTTCAGACAGAAAAACTGGATAGCAGCATCTCTACTGTTTGACTTTTCTGGACAGGTGACTTTGCAGAAACGTACCTCCCCATCCAAGTGAGGCAGAAGAACACTCATGTTGGAGAGCACCAGAGCTGGAATCTGTTCGGCCAGTTCATTTATAAAAGTAGCATAACCCTTGACTCCAGAAGCCTCACGGGCCAAATCCTGGGGATATTTCTGTCCAATTTCCCTGTACAGAAAGATGAAACAAGGAATGGGGTGCCTCAAGTTGATAGGGATAAAAGGAAAAACCTCCAAGTATTTCTCTCACCTTAGCAGTTCACCCACCAGACTTTTTAGACCATACTCTTTAGCCCAGAGGCTCACAGCCTGTGCAAACACTGGGGCTACATGTTCGAAGTGCTGCAGCATCTGTGTGATCTTCAGAGTGGCACCTTTAACACGTGAGAAAGAAGAAAGAGGTCAGGGAAAGTAACTGGGAATGGCTTCAGGAAGAAGGCAGAAGAGCAGGAACTCACTGAACATGTGGTCACAGTGAACCAGAGCTGCAGCAAGCAGATGTGTCACAGCCTCCCGTGTGACCCGGTATCTCTGCAGGCCAATACTTGGATTCTCCAGGATACGGTAGCAGCTTCCCGTCATTAAGCTGAACCCACAGAAGACAGACAGCAAACCTCACTATCACAACTTGCACAAACATCATTCTAGCACACCACACATTTCTGTTTGAGAGATTCTCCAGTGTCCACTAAAAATCAGCAAGCATCTGAATTTTTTGTGGCCTGCGTGAGGAGAGGAAGTGGTTCCTATACACATCGCTTTTGCCTCGAGCTGTTTCCTCAGTTTCCCAATGATCTGCACCCCACAGAGGGCTGTAATACCATCTCATTGGTAAATCTATAATTTAACCTTTTATATCTCACAACCAGTCACTCATTCTACCAATACACCTGCTCCAACTCATACCTGACAAACTCTTCTTCCACTACTAAACCACCCCAAAGCTGACGGAGATCCAGCTGCAGCAGCTGTGTAAGCAGCCGTAAAAGCGTCTCCCTCTCCTCTTCCCACAAGGATCCAGAATTCTTGGTTTGGTTCTTCCTGTTCTAGAAAGGAGATTACACAGTGAGATACATCAGCAGCTTCACAACAGACAAAACCCTGTCACTACCCTGCTTCCTTCAAAATATAAGAAGTCTGTTAAATTCTACAGCATTAAGAGACACATAGTGAGATGTGTGAGATCACAGGGGCTTTTTCCCCCCAGTTCTTCTCTCAGCTCAGGCCAGCACCAGTGCCTTGTGTGGTTTAAGGATTACACCTGCATCCACTGCCACCACAGAAAGAAAATTTTGAGGAAATACTGGCACACTAAGTTCCAGCCAGAAATGGAAGAATGAAATAGTAAGGCCTGGGCATCCAAGTCTCTGCTGATATTTAGACACACGATTGTCCCTTTGGCTGTTTTCCATGCACAGTTTCAGAGACACCAGCACTCCACATTATGCACTGCTCTTGCTGGCATCATGTTTATATAAACTCTGACAGATACTACAGAGTTCAGCAAGCTTAAAATTTTATTCTGACTTTTATCATCTTTCCCCCAGCCCCTTCACCTACCTTCCTACCAGGATCTGCCTCCAAAGAACTGTTCTTGCAGGTTTCTGTTTCAAAGGCATCCATCAGGCCAGTCAGCAGATAGCAGTTCATCTTAAGAGCATTGAGGTGAGCAGCGCGGTCTGCAAGGCTCAGCCCAGAGTTGCTCAAGATAGCAGGAAGTTCACTCGAATGATGGGACACCACTGAGGAGAAGAAGAAAGTCATGAGCACTCCTTGCCAGGTCCCTCAGCCATCCTCTCTTTGGGAGGCTTAGAGCAGCCATCAGATTACCAAAGATGTGTGCTCACATCTCACCAGCTGTAACATGGGCTGCTCCCTGCAACCCAGACCTTGGGCGTGCTGTCTTGTCCTATGCCCACAGCCCTGCATCAGCTCAGAGAACACTTGCTCTGAGCTGATACATCCCACTGATGTACTTTCCAGGGACATGGGCAAGAGGATTTTCTGTCGGTCTGCCCTTACAGCGAACATGCACAACTCAGCATCGTCCACCAAGATTACAGACCCATATGACAGGAGTGGGCTGAGGCTGCAGCCCAGCTGGCCGAGTCACATTAGCCTTTATATCATCATTGAGCTGCCAAGGGAAAACAACCTCTCTGCTAGTCCTGCGACGGCCGGAAACAACGAGTACCCACCGTGCATCATCAGCTCCAGGGCGTCCTCCTTGGCAGCCGTGCCCACGGTTCGGAAGTGGCTGCGGGACAAACACAGCGCGTAAGGGCGGCGAGCAAAGAGCGCCTGGCAGAGGGGCGAGCGCCCGCCCTTCCGCCCCGTCCCTGCCCGTACTCACTGCAACACGCTGTATACGCAGTCGAAGTGCTGCAGCACGGCCAGCGCGCCCCGCGCACGGAAGGCGGCCCGGAAAGCTGCGGCAAAATACGGAGAGAGGCGTGGGGGTGGCCATGAGCCGGCGGTGGGACCGGGCCCGGCCGGGAGGGGGTGTGGGGACACCTTACCTGCGAGTGCAGGTGGCAGCTCGCGGGCGGACAGCACCTCCTGCACCACGTAGCGCCCGGGGCCGCCATCCCGCAGCAGATCGGCGGCAGCGAGGGGCAAGTGGAACGCCGGGACCGCCGCCATGGCCGCCACAGCCCTGCACGGCCCCAGGCGCTCGAAACAGCGCGCGCGGACCGCGCTCACCCCGCCCCTCCCCGTCCCTCGCCT
>WBNO01000769.1:85458-103558 GCA_013400575.1 Peucedramus taeniatus
GAGTGTCCACCAGCCCGACCGGCCGGCCGTGGGCGGGCTGCGGTGGGCGCGTAGCGGGGGCGGTAGCGGCTGCACCTTCAGGGACGGGGGTCAGTGCCGAGCCCGCGTCCTGGCCGGCGGTGGTGGGGTCGGGTGGCGCATTGCAGCAGCCGCAGGCGGGGCTGCCCGCACCGTCCCCGGGCGGTCCTGCTCCCCCGACAACTGAGTGGGCCGTGCCCCAGTGCTGATGTGCGGGGCCCCAGCTGGAGCGAACCTGGCCGGCGGCCACCACTGCGCCCAGCCCGGTGGCTGCCTGGTTCTCCCCGGGTGCTCCCGCGCTGCCTCCCAGTCCCTCCTTCTCCGTCTCCTGGTCGTGTCCATGCGGCCCGGTCGCTGTTCCCCGCGGAGGGCGCAGTGCTTGGCGCCACCGCACCCGCAAGCTCCTTGACGAGGGGCTTGTTCCATTCCCGCTGCCCTCCCACGAGCCCGCCCGTTCCTGATCCGGCGGGATCCAGCGAGGCTGGAGGCTCCCGAGGCTGCTGCCAGCGCTGCTGCAGCCCGGGGACACTGGGGTTCGTGTGGGTTTGGGGGGTTTTCTCTCGAGCGGCTGAGTTTTCTCTTCGCTCATGTGTGTGTTCCCTCAGGTCTGACCCAGCTCAGCAGCCTGCTTCCGGGGCTCCCGAAGGAGGGGCTCCCGAAGGAGGCGCTCCCGAAGGGGCAGCCTCCGGTGGGGGTCCCCCCGGGGCTCCCCCCAACCTGACCAGCAACCGCCGCCTGCAGCAGACGCAGGCCCAAGTGCAGGAGGTCAGTAGCTCTGCCAGCCCCGATGGATGCCTGGGCTCTTTTCCCACTGATCTGCAGCAGGGATGTTCTCGATCGGTGGCCCCTTTTGTCATGCCAAAGCCAGAAATTAATTAATGCTCAATACTCAAAAATAGGGTGGCAAACCTATTAAAGAACCTGGAGGAGAGATCGTTTTATGTTTAAAAGTCTCTTAATTCCAGATATGACTTCCAAGGACTGGGCTTGCTAGATTTTTTTGGTACCTCGTTATCGCTCATCTCTTACGGGAATAAAGCTGTACAGCATCCAGGACAGCTCTTAGTCCCTGCGGGCTGCTTCAAGGGAACGCTGTGTGCAGTGATGTGGGGGAACCCTTGCCTGACTCCACGGGATCTAAGTCGGTGGCTTGGCTGCTGACAGAGCAGTAGCGCCTCTGTGCCTCACTGGGGCAGCAGCGTGAAGCTCACAAGGTAATTTTGCAGCTCTCGGGGAGGGAGTGAGCACATGACTCCTCTCGGAAGGAGGGTGGCTTTGGCTTGCTGCTGGAATGGAGAGCTCTTAAAAGCAGATGAGAATGTGAGGCTGAGGACCTGGTTGAAGTGTACTCGAACTGATGTTTAACGGTGACTCTCAGATTTATTTTTTTCATTTCAAAGTAGGCAGTGACTTGAAATGACTTCTTTCTTACCCTGATTTTTTCCCTCCCTTGTTCATGTTTTTTGCTCGTTAGTATTGCAACATCAACTATTGGCTAAGTTACTCCTCTTACGTTTTCAACTGTCTTCACCAATATAACTGCTCCTACTATTCTTCCTTCTGCAGGTGGTCGATATAATGTGTGTAAACGTAGACAAGGTGCTGCAACGAGACGAGAAGCTGTCAGAGCTGGATGACCGGGCAGATGCACTTCAGGCCGGCGCCTCGGTGTTTGAAAGTAGCGCAGCCAAACTCAAAAGGAAGTACTGGTGGAAGAACTGCAAGGTGAGCTTCCTACTGCTGTGATCTCCTTTGTCAGGAGGGAGCTGGGCTACTCCTGTCCTGCAGAGCTTTGCAAGTATAGCTGGAACTTGCTTACAATTCTGAATGCTTAAGATTCTTTCCCAGTGGGAAATTACCTTGGTTAGGTTTCCTGGCTGTCAGGAAGGATGGGAGCTTGCCAATCTGTTCTGAGTATTGCTCTTGGACAATCTTTTTCTTCAGATGATGATCATGATGGGAGTGATTGGCGCCCTTGTGGTGGTGGTGATTGCAAGTAAGTACCGGAAACCTTAGGCGCAAAGGTGGGGAAACACCAGCTCTAGACTACTTTAAACTTTTTCTTTTTGTTTTGAGATCTTGAGGGTCTTAATTGCGTGTCAACTCCATTCTTTGGGGAAGGGAGGTAGAAGTGCTGAAACTCCCTCACTTAGTGTGGAAATGGTATGCCTTACCTAGTAATAGAAGGAATGGGGAATGCCATCTTTGTAAAAATGGGAAATTCTGCCTGCCAGGTCAGATAAACCTGTAAGTATGAGGGGCATTTACCCTGGAGTGGGTGGGTAGGCAAGTTCCTTCCGTGGTGGGTGGTTTGGAGTTCTCTGAGGAACCTTTGGTGTAACTTGCCCTTTTGTTCTTTCCTTTCTTCTTTTTTCTATTGCTTTATCTCCAGTCTACTTTTTTACTTAAATGTATCTCCTTCAGTCTGCAACCTCCTCTCCCCTATTACCTTGCCTGTCTCTTCTTGCCTCTGAATTTTTCCTTTCCTTCCCTTTCACCTAGCTTCTTCATTGATTTCTTTATTGTTCTTAATTTATCTTCTATAGAGGACTCTGAACTGCTTACTGAACATAGGTAGACTTTTCAATAGCTGCTGCAGCTTTAGGGAGCATCCTCTAAGTTTAGAGGAGAGGGAAGTTGAGGAAGAGTGGGGTAGCTATTTGCTCCTGTTCTTCTGCAGGGAGCTTTTTGTGTTTATTTTCGGGTGTAAACTTGTCGAATAGTGCCTGTGTGAACTCTAGCAAAGTAAGAATGCCTTAACACAGTGCCTTTTGGGATGAAGGACTTCAGCATGTGAGAGCCTTTAGTGTTCTGCCTAAAAAGAGTGGCAGCATGACTTGAGCTTTTCATCGAGCTTCTGAAATAAAAGGTAGTTTGTGTTGGCCAGTGGCTGTGAGCCATCTAAGCTACACGTAGTGGCGTAGATTTCTCTAGCCATGGAGGGGTGAGCACTTGAAGAAATGATTTATTCTGCCTGTCCTTATTTCTAGATGACTTGCTGCCTGAACATGGCCATTTCAGTTTTTATAAAGGAGGGTCTACATGATTACCTCAGTCAACTGCAACAGGCTAAACACAGTTAAGTCAAAGAAGCATTGCTACTATCTAAAAGGCATGTGGGGGAGTAAAGTCTTTCTCCACAAGGAACAAATGAACAACAATTAATCTGGTGGGGAGTGTCAAATATGCCTTTCATCTATGCACACACAAGCCAGGACCCTGTAGCTTTCTATTGTCTTGTAGCTTTCCAGAAGGAAGACTTTGGAGTAGTGGCAGAACGGGAATTGGGGTTTTGCTTTTGTGTGACTGGGTTGAACGTCGAGGAAGCTCACTGCCATAGCAGATAGAGGTGAAGGGGGCTGAAGGTATTCCAGATGAGATTGAATGAGCTGCACAGCTTTCTGATTAAGAATATCTGCTCTGTTTCTGCTGCCACAAAGCCCTAACTTTCAGCAGGAGTTAGAAAACACTTGAAATGCTTAGCTGGGGATTCAAAGGGAAATGGTGCTCTGGGCATGGATATTGCAAAGTGACATCAAATGTCCCAGTTTGGCAACTTAAGCCTCTAGAGATCTTGCTGATCAAACTGAATCTTCCTACTATGGAAGTAGGAAGTTCTACTATGGGTAGAGATATGCTACCCATAGAAGAACTTTGGGTTCTCTTGTATTTAGGTCCAGTTTACTTTCATCATTTACTCTGATGAAAGTAAACTTTTGACTGTGGCTTTCTGTGAGCGATTCCCTTGTTCTTCTCCATCAAAAGTAACAATAGCTGTGAGTTGTTTGAATGGGTTTTCAGACATGGGTTAAATGAGCTGCCCTGTTTCTCTAGAGTCTTCTGAGGAATGTCTTCTGACATTCCTCAGAATCTTGTCTTTTAACTTTTTTTAACAAGCTGAGCTGTAGCCTGTAATCTAGACTGGAAGGAGGGTATTCCTTTAATTTAGAGAGCTCTGCCTCTGTTCTAGAATACAGTGGAATCTGTTTAGGCCTAAGAGGAGGCAGGGAGGACATCACTGGAGTTCCCAGATAGGAGCAAAGTACAAAAGATGGGAGGAGCAGGTGCTTTTTGTTTCATTGGATGTGCTGGGGAAGCCCCTTTCTGCCTCCCAGGGCACCTGGCAAGGGGCTAGGTTTTGCATGCTCCCTTCCATGCCCCAGCATTTTCATTTGAGTTCATCTCCCTGCAATTCCATTCCTCTCTGCCTTGGGGGGGGGAGGGCAGAGATGAAGATCTGGAGTGAAGCAGCCCTCGTCCCCTGAGCACTTCCCTAATTCCCTGTGGAACTGAGATGGGATGGACGGCCAGAAGTGCATCTGCTGAAGAGGAGCCAGGGCCTGCTTGTGCCACCTACTGCTCTCATTTTAGGGAAGAGGCTTTTACAAGCTTGAGGCCCCCAGACCAGCAATTCTCTCAAACTCTTCTAAACAAGCCTTTGGTGCCCCATTCCTCCTGTCTCTCTGGAAGCTGAGGTCCCCCTAGGCTGTCTCTTTCATTTCTTTCTCTTAGATGTTGTATGTTGCCTCCTCTTCTGCTCCCTTTCCCCTCCTTTGTGTCTCTGTGCATGGGCAAAACAAACCACCAAGGCCCTCTTAGTGAAAGCAAGGGACTCTGCTGCCCATGGCATCACAGCCACTGATGCACGTGCAGTTTATTTACTTCCTCTATAAACACAACTGTAACCTCTTCTGGCATGTTCTAGAAATCAGCTCATGTACTTTTTAATGGTCTCTAAGAAACACAGTTCACCACCTTACTGAGTGTGTCTGGTCTGTCAGTGAGTGGGAAGGGGTTGGGATGCCAAACTGTTGGAAGTTTGGGTTTTTTTTTTTTTTTTTGTGACTTCCATAGCATGCACATACCTGAAGTTCTGTCCCTCAAAGCAGTGGCTGGTATTCCATTGTAAAATGATGGTAGTTCCAGTTGTGCTGGACTGATTCTGGTAAGTTTGTAACACAATGTGAGAACCAGCAGCTCTGGGGGAAGAGGCTGCCCCAGCCAAGTCTTTCAGCCACCGAATGTCCAGTCACTGTCCTATTCAGGGGACTGCCTTCTGTGCATTGGTGTGTTAGTGGCAGCTCTGGCTCTCAGGCTGTGCTGCCTTTAGATTTCAGTAACCTCAGATCCTTAAACCCAGAAAACAATTCTCCATTGGTGTTGGAATATAAGTTCAGGATGCAAATGAAGACTTCCAAGAGTAGGATGCTGTTCACAACATATCTTGGAGCATGACTGGAATAAAGGTAAGTACCCCTTTGTTTTACCTCACTGTATATTTGAAACTCATTAAAAGGAAATGACAGAGCTTTGTCCAGTGTAGACTTCTTTTAAAATTAGGTACTTGTGCCCTTATTGCTACAAAAGCTAGGTTGTAAAACAGTCTTCCCTGTGGCCTTATGATCAATCTTTGTGCAGTCTTAAACATCACCAAAGTCACACCAGGTCAATGAACACACTAGAAGAACTCTCAGTGGTGAATTTGGAGCAAGGCAGCTAGACTAATTTGTCCAAGATGGAAGCCTTCCTGGGAAAGGAGGGTGTCTGGACTGGCTGGTGGAGTAAAGCAGCATGTACAGTCTAAAATTCCACACAGTTCAGGCCTGCACAAGCTGAACGAACAAGTTGTACTACAATTCCTGCCAACTCTTGTGTTGCGTTCCTGTCAGTTCTCAGCCTCACTCATGTGTAGGGGCATAGGGAAGATGTTTTCATAGGACAGATGCATTTTTGGACTGTTGATGATGCAGTGTCCAAGTCCCCAGCCAAAGCTGGGGATTGAATGCTCCTTTTCCAAAGCTGGCAGCTGCTGTGGAGCACAGAGCTGGGGCTGAACATACTGCTGAAAGTTGCCCCAGGGTTGTGTCCTGTTCATGAGTCGTGTTGTGGCTGTTTGCAAAGACTTACATGTCTAGCCATAAACCCTCTGTTAGGCATTGAAAATATCATGTTCTACTGGAAGCTCTTCTAAGGTGCCATCCTTTACTGCATCAGTATTTCTGCTGCTCCTGCACTCTTATCCCAGACAAAACAGGGTTTTAAATGTGCTCCAAAAGCAAGGCCAAGGCTTTGGGAGAATAGTTCTTTATATGTCTAATTAAAAAGTCAAGCTCTGCCTTTAAACATGGAACATGCTTAACATGCCTTTGAACTGGAACAGGTTGCCCAGAGAAGCTGTGAATGCTCCATCTCTGGAGGTGTCCAGAGCTGGGTTGGATGGGGCTTTGAGCAACCTGGTCTTGTGGAAGGTGTCCCTGTCTGTGGCAGGGAGTTGGAGCTAAGATGATCGTTAAGGTCGCTTCCAACCCAAACCATTCTGTGCAAAATGCAGCTCCCACATCAACTGCTTCATCCTGATGTCTTCAGATGTGGCGCAAGAAAAGCCTCAACTGTATTGCTCCTAAATGGATATACCCTAAACCTTCATATCTCTAGGTGCCTGAGACATTGCTCTGGCCTTTCCTAAGGTGTCTCTGTGCTGGTCAAAGCCAGGTGCAGGCTCTCATCAGTGGTGAGGTTTGTTGTCTCAGCTGGAGAGCAACCAAATGATGGTGGGGAAGACAGATTTTTCTTCAGAGCTGGAATGCAGCATCAACACTTTTTTAATGAAGCTAGCTTCCTTGGGAAGTGACAGAGGTCCCTGCTCCGATGTATCCACTGGGGTTGGAAGCCTTAACTTGGTGAAGGGAGGTTTTATCTTTGTTCTGACCTCTAAACAAATGATTGCTCTGAGAGATGTAACAGATAAAGATGTAGGTTTTGCAAATAGGCAGCTCAGCCCTGTCTGTTGGATACCTGAGCCTCCACACTCCTGATAATCTTTGACTTATTTTTGGCCTGAGATAGAGTGCAACATTTGTTCAGAGCACCCCTACTTGCTCCGCAGGTTTGAAATATGAACAGCCCCATAACGCCCTTTCCTTCAGTGCACAGACCCACTAAATGATTTCTGCAGAGGACAAAATGACACTTCTTTAAATGTTCTTTCCTCAGAGGCTTATTTTCCAAAAGCTTTTGTACTATTTTTTAAAAACTAAATTTGCCATACATTTATTAAATACTTAATAAATATTATAAGCTCTTTTTAGTTCATTGCTTTTAAGCATGCACTTGGAAGCTGAAAACACTTTCCCCTCTTGTGCTTACAAGCCCCCTTTAAATATTGCATATTGTTAAATACAAAGAACTGTGACTGAATGTGGCTGTGCCTCTGATATGTTCCTAGTCTCTGGTTCCCCTGTGTCCTTTCACCAGCAGCACTACTGCCCTTTGCATTTCTTGATGTAGCCTGTAACCCCTCAGATGTTATTGAACCTGTCCCAAGAGCTTGGTAAGCCTTTCTTCAAATTCCTTCTTGGTTTGACTTCAGTCTGTGCAGACAAACCTTGACCTATCTATCCAGCTTCTCTCAAGCCCTCCAGCAAGCAGGGTTTAGTTCTTCTAAATATATTGTTTATTTTCAAAAGTGATAGTCCTCTCATTTTTTTCTAGCTTCCCTAGACACATTGTACTTCCATGCCTGTCCTCTATTACCTTAATTCTTATGGAAAAAAAAAAAAATTGACATCTGTTCACAGTCCAAAAAGACACAACCTTCAGGTGTTCCCTGCATGTTTTCCATGTCCTCAAAATAACTCTGCTGTGCCTCTAACACACCTATGACTACTGAGCATTTACATCCCCTCAACTTTCTCCTCTTGTACAAATTCACCCCAGCCCAGACCTTTAATTTGCCTTTTGCTGACCTGCAGATGCCTATACACACTTGCTTTCTTCCCTTTTCTCCAGTTTTTCACATTCTCAGTCAAACAGCCCCATTTTTGGGGCTCTTACTCCAGCACTGCTGGCCTTGCCTCTTGTTTTCAGCCAGACCAAGCTCATTATACATCTGCTGAGCTCATTTGTGGTCTTGCCAGGCTACGAGAAATGTAGGGATTATTTCTGGAACAAGCACCTGATTTCTCCCAAGATGGCAATTTTTGCACTGATTCTCAGGACAGGGAGGGCTCATCTATTTACCAACTTGTATAACTGCTTCTTCACCTTTGTACAGGCTTTTAACTCTGGATTTACAGCTATCCTGAATGGTGCCATTACTTCGAGTTCATCAGTCAAAGCCTATTTTTTTTTTTTTTTTTTTTNTAACACTTTTATGGAACAGACAGGATATGGTTCAAGCTTCCCCCAGGGAATACATCACCACCTTCTACAGCTGTATTTCTTTATGATGAAGAGAACTTACTGTTTCAAGTAGTTACGCCTCTGATTAATCTTGCTTTAACCACCCACTTGACTATGTGTGATGCAGCAGGTCTCATCAATTTTATGGTTATTACAGGGTTATTTATGGTTCTGTGATGTGAAGAATCGTGTCTTATTCCTTGGATTATGAGGAAAGATCACGCTTGCCATATGAATCACCGTATGTTTATGGTATACAAAGACTGTTTTAGGTGCTGCACCTGCTCTTTATCCTTTCTTGATTTGAATGTGGCTTTGTCAAGCAAACAGCTTTGTGTCCAGTGTTAGGTTTTTGCTCATTCATGTGCTAGAAAACACCCAAGGCATCAGTCTGAAGTACTGAATTTATGACCAAGAAGTGGGTGCAGCATCCTATCTCCTCCATCTGCCCACCTTTTGTATTTTAATTGTGGCCAAAGTTACTTTCAGCAACTAAACCTAGCTTTTACCTCTGCCTCTTGGGCAGTGTTTTCACAGAACATGAAAGCACCTTCACAGAGGCAATTTTGAGATTTCATTCATTACTCAATCTTTTTTACTTAATTTAAAATCAGACACAGAAAATGGATTTTTTTAGTGTTTGTAGAAGCTCTGATTTTTTTTCTAGTGGGGGCCTCCAAGGAGGAATACGTGTTCCCACATCTCTAAGTGCTTATTGCAGGCCCCTCCCTCCTGCTGGGCTGCCACCCTTGCTGAAGGACACCCCCTGAATTACTTGCTTCTGTTCCTAGCAGAGAGACATTATCTTCACTTTCAAACAAGAGTTATCAGCTGAGCTGACCGGGATAAAATTTGTAAAACCAGGAATATTTGTGCAATAAAGAACATAGCATTTGTGTGTGTGTGTGAAGACAAATAACATCACTCTCTGCTGGGAATTGAAAAGTGCTTTTAGGTAATCAAGGCAAGAGCAGTACAACCAGCTTGTGTTTAGCATCTCAAAGGGAAAAATTAGGCAACAGTTTAGATGTTCCAGTAAACTCCTCCAACTTCCCAAGGGCAGTGCATCTACATAAATTTTAAAATAGCTTCAGTTTTTCTTTTGTTATGATTAACTAGTTTTTAAATTCAAAAGTGGCTGTTTGCAGTGTGATTGGTTACAGGGTTCCACAGGTCTTTGTCTAAACTACTTAAATTTTGGTATCTCTGTTTGTCCTGTGAAGTGGATAGTCCTGTTTTTTAAGGACATCACCCTTGCTCTCTTGATACCCCATAAAGTGCAGTGCAAACACCATTGCAGCAGAAGTCTGAGTATTTATAAGAAAAGAGTATGGCCAGCTCACCGCACGAAACCTGTTCTCTTATACAAAGGTCCTCAAGTTAGTTCCTGAGAAGAGGACCATTTTTGCCCACATGGTCCAATCAAATGAGCTAAGGCTTTCCTTGGAAGCACTTTTGATTAAAGCCTGCAGTACTTTCCTGTGCTTCCCTCGGGAACAAGAGGCTCAGTAGAGTTTCTGTGGGTGGACCAGACAAGGGCTGGGAGGAGCAGAACAGGCACTGCATGACCTGCGCTGCTCCGAGCCTCGCTTGCAGGATCCCATTGCAGCAGAAGTAACTTTTTTGATTTTTGGAGGGTGTTCATAATCCTGCCAAACTCCCTTTGTTTCCATCAGGAAGAAAGCAGGGAGGGTCAAGCAATTGCAGAGATCGATTTGTCCCAGTGAAATAGAGATTTTGGAGTTTACTTAAAATAACATTATGAATTGAGCGTTTAAAGTATAGTCTGTAGAACTCTAGGTTGAAGTTTAACCTTTTTACTTAAGAAACCCCTGCCATGGTACAAAGGGCATAGGAAAATGCAAATTTCTAAGGTTTCTTGCATAGAAAACAATGCCAAGAGGAGATCAGGAGATACAAAAAGCCCAGATAAAGAAACCCCTCTGTCTCCAAGCTCATTAAGACCACGGAATACCCAGATAAGGACCGAGGAACCAAGAAGCGCATGCGAGAGGAGAAAAGGTTCAAAAGTTCATCCTTGAGGAAGACCACAAAATCTTCGGCCTCAGAGACCCCCAGAGACCCCCGTGTGACCACCAGAGCCAACAAGGCATGGCCAGAAGGGCGTGGACCTGATCACCATACGAGGCGAGGACAGGCAGGGCCAGGGGTTGAATATGCATGAGAAAGTTGTGCAATCTCTTACATATGGAATACCTTTGTGAATAAAGCTGTGAGACAGCCCGAGGCTCGGGGCACAAGTCCTTATGAGAGCTATCTCACTTGTGCCGGGGCTCCTATACATACCCACTTCATAACTAAACCTAGTTGTGGAGTCTATTCTCCGCATTGCTTCACCAGAACTGTTGGAAACAATCAAATAGCTGGATGTACAGATGTATGGTGTACCCCAAGGAAGAGGGGACACCCAACATCTACCAATGCCACAAAGGCAGCTTGAAAAGGGAGCCTTTACTTTGCCAGGGGTGTTTTGTCCCAGACCTGGGAGTGGCAGCAAGCTTTGAGCACCTCTCCAGAGCATTGTGCGTAATACAGATTAAGATCGTGCTAGTGGCTCTTGTCTCAAGTAGCCTCTCCTGGGGGGGGGGAGGGGGAGGAGAGGGTAGGTGACACTGTCTTGGGATCAGAGCTCATGAAGAATGAGGAAAGAGCAACCAGTTTAGGGAAAGCTTAACAAAGATAGGCCTGTTGAGAGATTTACCCCAGCTGGGACTCCATTCCTGTTCCTTGTCATACCACAGAGACCAGTCACACCTGCCAAACCTCTTTAATTAATGACAGACAAGAACTGTGGCAGCATCCTTGTTGGAGGGAGAAGAAAACATGCCTGCACATGTAGGTGTGCACATGCACAGTGCATAAGGAAATCGAGAGCACATCACCCCCCTACATACACTCAATCAACTCTCATCCCTGGTGATCCCACAGCAATAGTATTTTATGAGACTGAAGAATGTGCCTACAGAAGTGAAAGCAATGAGCCCAGGCCAACCATGGAGCAGTGTTTTGCTATGGTCCATGTGCAGCACCCAGAAAGAAGGAAATGCAGGCCCCACAGACAAAGTGTGCAGCCTCTGCTCCAGCTGCCACCCATCTGAACAATGGAAGAAGCTGCTGCCTCACTCATGTCCCTCCTCACCATCCCTGCTTGGCCCACGTGGTTGCAGGCTGTTGTAGGGTGGCAGCGTGGTCACTACAGCCTCTACAGTGAAGTGATGTGGAGCACTGAGAGCTGGTGCCTCATCTTGGAAAGCAGCATTATCCTGACTGTTCGCAGGGGGTATCGGTGGAGACAGCTTCTGCCGAGAGCGGAACCAGCGGAAGGCTAGGATAAAGGTGATGGCAATGAAATCCAGAACCAGCTCTGCAAGCTCCATCACAGACAGGACAGAGGATCCAAACCAGAGACTCCACTGGTTCCCGAGCTGGGACAGCAAAGTCACTACCTGCAGGAGATGGAGAAAGAGCAATGACAACAGCCCTCATCTGGGACTTTGCCTCCCTGCCTGTTCCCTCTTCCCTGTAGGGCCGGGGGGGTTCCCCTCACCCTGCCCAAGGAAAAGAGACTCAACATCCAGCAATGCTGCTGGAACAAAAGCTTGCCACAGTGAAGGGACATTGTGGGGGAATGGGTGGCCAGAGAAGACACAGTAGTAAAGTGTGTACCGTGAAGGCTGGAGACTCCCCATTGGTCTTGTAGTTCCACTCCTTAAAAAAAATATTCACTTTGGCAACTCCATTCCTGTGAATGAGAGATGACACTCAGTAACCCCTACTCCTCAATCCTTGCCTTTCTTTACCAAGCCTAATTATCTCTGTCCCCTTCTGCCCCCCGTCCTTCTCCCACACATATTACACAGAGGCTTTGTTCCATCTCCGCAGCTCTCATTCTGCACTAAATACAGTCTTTGGCACTTACAGTGCACTTCTGACACTGTACTGTAAAACCCAGTGTTTGTAGCAAAAGCTCCTGCACAGCTCTCCTTCCCACTTTTCCACAAGCACTTCCTGTGACTCCAGAACACCCAGCAAGTGCTGGGGCTTACTATTTTCATATCAGCATCTGATCTCTTTCAAAATTTTTCACTTGGGTCCCCAGACCTTGCTGAAGTTTCGCTATATATCTACTCTGACTCAAATCCACTGCCCTTGTCCACAGGTCCCATGCCTGATCTCTTCCCATCAGTGATTTAATCTTAACTCTGACATTTCCAATACACACATTCCACTGGGATGGTTTCTGGTTTGGACACAGTCTCTGTTTAGGGGCTCTCACCTCTTGGATGTGATATTGTATTTGTTCTGTTGTGAAAGCATGTAGAAAACCCAGTCCTGAAATGAAAGTGCAATAAATTGTGTCTCATGATCACCTCCTGCAGGCTTAGTACCCATTGAGGAAGGATTAAATGGGAGGTGGGAGCAGTGCTGGGAAGCCAGGACACCCTCTCCTTACCTCTGAGACAGCAGAGGGCCAGTGAGAGTATCCAGCTGACAGCTGGTATTCTGTCATTCTGCAAGGCAAGAGGAGGCTGTGTTAACTGGTGAAGCTGTAGAAGCCACAGGGCCAGGTCTCAGCATCCTCAGGCACACCTGGAGATTCCCTCCCATGCTGAAGTTCCGCCCACTTCCCACCATGTGGAATGCACAGTCCTTGGGAGCTCACCCCTAAGCCAACCCACACGCTCCTCAGCCATTTTGGGTTCCTGATGGGAGAAATACCATTTCAGGTTGGGGCGCAGCTATTGACTCAAGCTTTTGCCCAGAAAGTGAATGATTCCCAACATTTCTGGGAATACTTTCCAATCTTCCTGTCTGACTGATGATCAACTTACTTGCAAGGTTTCCGACACTTGTGGAAACAGCCCAGCACGTCAGCTTTGAATTCAGCCAGGAGTTTGTAATAGCAGTAGCCTGAACAGCAAAGAAAGTGAATCCAGGTAAGCTCACAGTATCTTTAGACAAAAGGTAGTGTGTGACAGCAAAGAGAATCCAGAAGAGGTTTCCTTCCACAAAGGGCTTATCATTCAAGGCAAGACTGTCTTTTGGATGTCTCAACCAGGAAGCTCATTGAAGACGATGGGACATGCTGGGACATGGGCTGGACCAAACAGGTTCAGGTGGGCATGAGCTCTCCTGTCCCTGCTGTCCACTTACCCCAGGCTTTGTGCTTGGTGTAGTCACAGTACTCGGCTCCACCGGGCAAGGGGTAGAAGTAATAGGCACAGCCACAGCGTTCTACCATGTTGAGCTGAAAGCAGGAGCGAATGCAGACCTGGGGAGGCACATAAGGTGGAAAAGGCCGATCAAAGGAGCCAAACCCACTGCTGCCTGTATCACATCACACTATTAACAGAGCCCAAGGGAAGGCATGGCCGTTAGGGGTCTGAAGCATGCCAGGAAAGTGGAGGAACAAGGTGGCCCAGGAGGGGTCAGTGTGAGTTACCTGCTCAGTGTAGCGGGATGAGTACAGGTTTTGCACTGGCACATCACTGCCATCCTCTGTGCAATCGCTGTAACTGCCCCCAAGGCGCACGGTCGTCTCCTGCAACAGCAGACTCTCACTACACGGAACAGCTCCACTTTGCTGTCCTCTTCCCACTCTCCCATGGCACACATTGCTCATCTATCAGTATCTGCTCTTTATGCTTTCCTCGGGATGCCAGCTCCCCCTGCTTGCTTCCATTTCATTGTTCACTGATGAACTCTAGCGAAATGCTTTTCATCTAGTCCAGCAAGCTGTCCTTCTTCTTCCTCTCCCTTCACTCCATATGAGTAGTCCCCTCCCTTAAACACACACCATAAGTCCACCAAGTTAAACCTCCCACCCACAGCTCTCCTCCCTTATGCTTGCTCACCTTTCTCATGCTGATGGAGGTCTCCATGCCAGGACGAACATTGAAACCCCCATCATCCATGAAGGCTGGCTCATTCTGATCATGGACCATGACCCTGGCTCCTGTCACCGTGGACAGCAGAGGGATGAAATCATTCTGCTCGGTGCGCACCACCAGAGAGAGACCTGAGGGAACACCAGAGGGTGAGGGAGGTCATGGCCAGCTGTGGTGCAGCAGAAAAGAGAGAGCAGGATGGTTAGAAGGAAGTCTAAAAGAGATAAAGGAGAAGACATACATCAACCAGGGCTGCACCAAAGCCTGGCAGCAATAGAGGGTGGTTGGAGGGAGGCCAGAGAAAAAGCTGGAGGCTCCAGAAGAGGCCAGTGAAAACGATTTAATCACTGTGGCTTAGAAAAAACAGAAGTGGGAATTGAGAGAGATTTCATGGAGAAACTTGAAGCCAGATGGAAGAAAAGCCTGAAGATTTGGTCTGGAGAAGTTTCAGGGGGTTTAGGAACACAAACAGATCAGTTTCTTGAAGGGGAAAATGGAGAAGGTGAAGACCAGGAGCACTATGGCTCAGCAGAGGACTTCAGGAAGGGCCAGCACAAGTCCAGAGGACACAAAGAGCACAAGGATCAGGCACTGATGGGGGAGAGAGAGTTCAGTCGGTGGTGGTGAGGGACAGCCACGTCCATGAGACAGCTGTCTTCTGATGGGTGAAAACAGCTTGGGCGAGATTGTGCAGGGCTGCAATCTGCTACCACCAGTACTAAGCACAGCAGGATGCCCATAACTCCTAGGGAAAACAGAGCTAAGCTGTTCTCCTTACTCACCAAAGAGTGCCTCTCACTCACCATTATTGATCCCAGGCATCGAGGATGTCCACACGCTGCTGCTGTTGTCATTAAAGGTATAGCAGTTCCCATACAAGGGATGGTGGAAGTGGGTATAGTTCCTGAGAGGGGAACAGAAACAGAGTTAGAAGGGCTGTGAAACCAAGAAGAAGGGCTTTCTGAAAGGAGAAACTCTGTTTTCCATCAGCAGGGACAGGGGCTTACAGCAGATGGGCAGTATTTGTTATGTAAACTCACATGAACAGGGAAAAGCAATTAAAATATGCTGTAAAAAATGTCCTGGAGCTGGATAGGTTTTTACACGAGGCTTTTCATGCTGCTTTTCAGAGCCCAAATGGGTTTTAGCAGTGCTAGTAATTACTGTATTATCTTCCTAATTCTGATGAAACTCTTAGATTTTCCTACCCCTTTTCCTCCCTTTTAGATAGTTTTCATTTTACTACCTTCTTGGGGCTTTTTGACCAATAATGGCAGGAGAAAAGTGGGATATTTTTATTGTCTTTTTGTATCAACTCTCCTCTTATTCCTTTGTGTGGGCTGATATGTACCACCTTACCACTGTGGAGAGTAGAATAAAAATACTTCTTCACTGTACATCTATGCCCTCTCTGGTATTTGTACCAGTATAATTATTTAATTTGTGTGAAACCCAGAAAAAGGTAAAACCATCCTTCGAGGTTCATACTTTCAGGTCACAGAACCTGTGGCCCTGATATGCAAAACTCACAGGAAAGACTCAAAAAAAGATAATTTGCCCTTTCAAATGAGAACTGAACAAGGAACAATCCCACCTCGGAAGAGAGGTTCTCTAATGTGGGTTCCTTGATTCCCCTCGAACCCAGGCACAAAATAAGTGTTTTCAGGGGTGTTTCCACTACTTACGCCTTGTCACACGTTGCCTCATTGAAGCGGCAAGCATAGATGAAATTCTCAAAGTCAGACTCATCCAGGGCTTTTGCATCAGGCACCTGCGCCAGGATATTGATGTAGTGAAAGCTGTACCATTCCCGCACGGCATCCACTCCCGAGGAGTACGCCTGATGGAAGCAGTCGTTGTTTTCATTGCACTGTTAAAAAGGAGAGAAGAGCTGTGTCAGAGAAGTCTTCTCGTCCAGGAGATAAGGCTCTGCCCGTGGATAAGCTGTGCTCCCTCAGCACAGGCAGATAACTGAGGAAGTGAAGAGTTCCACAGGACTCCTGTGTGTGACCAACAGGTGATCAGATGGAAAAAAACCCAGGGCAGCTCCTCGGTGGAAGGGCAACGCCAGGTGAATAAGCGAGGCTGAGTAAGACCCAGGAGGCAGCAAGTTGTACAGGGTAATCTGCACATAAATTCTACCTGGTATAAAACCAGGAGCTTTAAATTCTTGCGTGCGTGGGGAGCCCTTCCTTCAGGGTGTGTCCAGAAAGACGTTTGTTATCCTCTGGGAACCCCAGTTAGCTGCTGAGCGATTAGCTTCAGTCCTTCAGTGCCTTTTAAAATGCAAACACAGATATCCTAGGGCAAGGAAGCTGCCACCTAGGAGCAATTGCGACCATGATCACATTTCAGGTGGCCCAGGACCATCAAATACCTTCTCCTTTGCTGTTATTGGGCAATGCAGCAGCTGATGCTTATAAACTGCTCTCAAAAGCAACTGCAAGGCTGATGTACCTTCAGGAAGGACAAGGTTTTCCTGCGCTTGGGAAGAGATGTACACTGACTTCGACATGTCCCCTGGGGCCTGCATGAACATGGATAACATTTGGGGAGCAGGACTGTATGGAGCAAAGGATTCAGCTCTACTTTTATCTGTCGTTAGCAAAAGCCAGTGGAGATTAATCAGACTTCCACGTTAGGAAAGGCATGGCCAAGGGTCTAACAAGACAAAAGTAGCCAGACAGACTGGAGTGGGTAAGGCATGGGGTATCTAGGGATCTCACCAGAACAAAGCCAATTTTCCAGTCATTCTTGTCCACTGAGGGACTGTTCTCTGGCAAGTTGACTAAGTTGTCGCGCTTCTGCCTCTGCAAAGGATGGCGCTGGACATGATGGAGCAGGCTCCTTGAGCTACGCCTTTGAGTGGACGATGTGGACCAGTCTCTTTGTGGCAGAGACATGTTGTAGTCATAGAGGTCTAGCAGTGTCTGGTGGGTGATTTGGTCCAGCTTATCCAGCTGCTTTCGGATGGCGCTGTATCTGTACAGGGGGGAGAGAAGACCAGCAGGTTTAGGGCTGGATGCAGACAAACAGCTCTGAATAAGACATGCAGCAAAGTTTGCTGGGGTGATTCCTGCCACCAGCTGTAAATCTAACACCTTGCTGGAGGCTATCTTGCAGGAGAGAAGTAAATCTGCTCTAGCCCTGTAGCAGTTTACATCGCAGCCTGCTAAACACAGCACCAAGCAGAGCTGCCTAAGCTCACATGCCTTACTGTGAGTGCCCTGCGGCAGCAAAGGCCTCCTCTGAAAAGCGTCCTTTCCACCAGCACGGCTACAACAGTGGGCAGTGGAGGACCACAAGGAAAACCGGAGTATTTGCTCTGGTCAAGGAGGTCAACATCTCTGCAAGTCTATTTCTTACCTGTACGGATTGAGGGTGCACAGCGTCACGGCTGGGAAAGTCAGCCTGTCAGAGTTCAGGTTGAGGTTGAGGTTGACAGGGTAGCTGAAGTACTCCCTGTAGAGGATCCCGAATTGCCAGTACATTAAGCCGAAGGTGAGAAAGAAGAGGACAGACCAGAAGGCTGTCTTCATCTTATTCTTTTTGGAGCACACCAGGCGGATAGCCCCGTGGATGGTTGTGTTGCTGCAGAAGAACTGGAATAGCTCCTGGTAGGAATTGTAGAATTCGATGAGACCCTCCCGCTCCTCTTCTTTCTGTTGCTGCTCCTCTTCTGGCTTACATTGTCTCATTTTCTCCCCTTCTGGCATCTTCCCTGCCTTCACAGACCCGCTCTACAGCACAAATTTCGAATTAGTGGCCCAGCAAGACTGTGGCTCCGGGAAGCCATGCCCGCTGCACAAATTGGCTCTGCATCACCATCTTCCCCAAGCCCCGCTGCTTTCACCCTCTCCTCCCTGACCCCCACCCAGGCTGCAGGTCCCCCCCGAGTCCTCGCGTCCCACATTGGACACGGGGTGGATCCTCCCCCGCGAAGAGCCCCCGTCCCTCCCGCGGCTGCGCCCCCCACCCGCCCCGCCGGGGCC
>WBNO01000769.1:103661-142707 GCA_013400575.1 Peucedramus taeniatus
CGTCGGTGCGGTGACCTTGGCGGTGCCGGCGGGGTCAAGGCGCTCCCGGGCCAGCGGGGTCCCCCGGCCCCCCGAGGGGAGCCCGGCCCCCGCCAGGTACGGCCGCCGAACAGCCTGAACCTCCTCCTCCTCCCACCCCCTCCGGCGGGGACGCGGCGTCCCAGCGAGCCCAGGCGATGCAGGAAGAAAGTTGGCAGCGCTGGTCCCCGAGGCAGCACCGGCCGGCCGGGAACCCCCACGGTCCGTCCCCCCCGGGACCCTGTCCTGCCACCGACCAGCGGCGAGGGCCTGGCTTTCATCGCCAAATTGTGCTTTCCAAGGGCAAACCCGCGAGTTTCGGGTGAGATCTGCGAGGGGGATGAAGCTGGGACAGTGAAGGCTGGGGGCGAGTCAGTGATACACCTCAGTTACCGCATCGCCTTTGCTGGTGCCTTAACTAAAGAAATCTTTTGTGTCCTTAACTGCCTGGCCCAACCATGAGTGGGAACTTGTTTCACTGAGCTGTGCCTGGGAAATCAAGGCCTCCCAGCATTACCCAAAGCCTTCCAGTGTTTCCTTGGACCACGGAAATGAACACCCTTAGCAAAATGTGACCATAAGTCCCACACACTCTTCCGTCATTATAACCATTAAACTCCTTTCTTTCCCAATCTTTTCTCCCAATTATTTTCTTTCAAACTAGATGCATCTGAAGTTTTCACTTATTTCTTCCCTTTCTGGTTACCTCCTTCAGATAAGTCCTTGTTCAGAGTCTTTGGTTACTGAATTTTGATCCTTGTTGAGTTAGCTGTGGTTTGGTTAGTGACTCAAAATACTCAGCCACTTTCACCTCTTCATATTGCAAAACCTCATGCTTGAAAATGGCAAGCAGTACACTTTTGAAGCCAGCAGTTAAGTGTCTGCATGCCAGAAACAGCCTTGTGACAGGTGCTTGTTACAAACCTACAGCCATAATTTGGAGCGTTCCACTAGCTCTGTCCCGTGACAAAGAGCAATGCAAAGCAAAAGCATCATTTCCCCTGCAGTTCTAAACTTAATTGTATCTCCAGTAAATTAATTTTGAACTTCCATCAAGATAAAATTACAAAAGGTGGGTGGCGTGAGGTGAATGGACTAATATTGTCAAATGCTTATTAAAATGCAGCTTCCTCGGAGCATTACTGTGTCCACTTCTGGGGCCCCCAACTCAGGAAGGACATGGTCCTTTTGGATAGAGTCCAAAGGAGGCCAGAGAGATCAAAGGGCTAGAGCACCTCTCCTGTGAAGGCAGGCTCTGCGGGGAGAGAGTTGGGGTTGTTCAGCTTGGAGAAGCGAGGCCCGCAGCAAAACCTTATCGCAGCCTTCCAGTGTCTAACAGGGCTACAAGAGACCTGTGAAGGGACTGTTTATCAGGACATGTCGTGATAGGACAAAGTGGAATGGCTTCAAACTGAAAGAGGGTTGGTTTAGATTAGATGTTAGGGAGAAATTTTTCACTGTGAGATTGGCGAGGCACTGGGACAGGTTTCCCAGACAAACTGTAGATGCCACATCTGTGGAAGTGTTCAAGGCCAGGTTGGACAGGGCTTTGAGCAACTTGATCTAGTGGAAGGTGTCCCCCATGTCAGGGGGGCAGTGGAACCAGAACCTTTAAGGTTCCTTCCAACCCAAACCATTCCATGATTAGAAGTATCCTGGGTTGGGCTGACAGTCTGTGCAGCTCTGTACCCTGTTGTATATAAGTGAAGCCTGATGAAATAAGGGCCTTGTTGCCCTTGTGAAATCATGGCTCAGGCCTACTATTTTGGCTAAGTAGAAGAGGACTATGGGAGAGTGGTTCAGCTGGAATAAGGGTAGGGAGGTGTGAGAGACCTGTTGTGGAGACTGCTGCATGACCATGTTGTAGTGTATGGTGATTGGTTGACTTGGGCTTGTTGTGCCTTAAAACTGTGCAAACTGGTAACCAGCTGACTGCTAGAAAAGCCTGGTTTTTCTACTAAAGTGGGCTATTGATGCTTGCCAACATCTTCAGCATCAGTCTTATGTCCACCTTTAAATGGTGACCCCAGATGTGTTAGGGTTGAGACCGTGGACCTGAGAGCAGCCAGCAGTGGAGCTCAGTCAAGCAAAACAGGCAGACTTGAGAGCCTGAATGTCCAGACTATTTAAGAAAGCAGAGACACCTGACCTCAGGTGAGCGACTGGCAACAGAGACATGGGGGCTCAAATATCAGGAGAAGAAAAATCTGTTTTGAACATTCTGTTGCGAATATTACAGAAGAAAAGTATCCATTATGAGAAGTGGGCTCATTTGGTGCAAGAGAAATGGGTGAGAGTGGATTTACAGACTGCCTATTTTGTCAAAACATGGGAAGAAGCAGGGCAAGTGTTATGGGAAGCAGCTACAAAGGGGGATTAAATAGCCAGGAGATGGCTCACAGTGTGGCGCTTGGTTCGGGACTCATTGCCGCAATTAAAAGTCGATTGAGAGGCAGCAGTTGCTGCCACTGCTGTCACCGCCTGGCTCATGAGAGCTCCTCCATTTAATACCCCCCCCCCTTCCAAAACTCATTCTATCTTCCTCTGTCTACGAACAATGGGAGATAGGATTATGGTGAGGAAGAGGTCTGGGGCCAACAACAAAGCTCCGCAGACCCAAAGCACTGGGATGTTAGATTGCAATGATGGGATGGACTGCAGTTTGGCAAGGCAGACCCTTAGAGATATTACAGTCATTTCTCCACATTGGAGCAGCTTTTATTACATGTTAGAAAACCCTCTACCTTTTTCCTAGATGAGAGAGACCTTGACGTTAAAAACTCCTGTGTGCACCTGAGGCAGGGAGTGCTAGACAGATACAGATAATGATCTCTGGGCACAGATCCAGGGAATGGGTCAATCCCCCCGCCCACAGCCCCACTGTAGCACCAGGCCCTGCAGTCACATGGCTGGAACAGTGCTGGACGGGACCCCTCTCGCTCTGGGACCTGGATCCCCTGGGCTTGAAAGCCCCCCAACTCATCAGAGCTCCCCCATCCCCTCTCGGGCCCTCGAATGGTACAGCCACCCCACCTAGCACTTGCTGAGATGCACCTGGGTGGCATGGCAGGATCTGGGTTCTTTGGCAGAGATACTGATATAATGCATGATTGGGGGAGCCATGCGGAGTGTGTGCTCCCTTTTCAGGAATTTTGATTTGAGGTCTGATTAAACTGAATTGACACAGAGTCTTTGCTAAGTTATAATGGTGTTAGGTATTACCATGGTAATTACAAACTTACATACCTGGAAAAATATTAGCAAGTGGGTAATGTTTCAGTTTGTGGACAAGAAGGTTCATATTTGTAAGATACAGTGTCTCCTTAGAAAATTTGGGGGATCCCTCCTTACAAATATTTTATGTCGATGTTAATAGAACAGCAATTAACTCTCAAGCCTGCAGTTGGCGCAAGTCATAAATTAGACATTCTTTTGCTCACATTCCAGGCAAACCTTGAACTTTATCTGCAGTAGCTGTTTGAGACTTAGTTATAATTACTACATGAAATTCCTCTGCAAAGGCAGACAGACTTATCCCAACTTTACCAGTTAACTTGCTTTTTACCTCGCGGTTTTAACGAAGTAATTTTATTGTCAATCTTTCAGTATCAAAACAGTTTAACAGTCTTACAAACCCACTAACCTAACCAAGTTACTTGTGTAAAACTCATGGCACTATTGTATGACTAAGTTATTATTGTTTTAGCCTTAAATATTTACATCCCATTGACCTTTAAAAGGCCAAGCTCAAATGTATTGTACAGGCAATCTGAAAAAGTTGCAGGTTGGCAGGGCAATTTACCAAAAACTACACTGTTGTCATTTTTCTGACTAAAGCTGCACTTTAAAAACAAAACAAAACAAAACAAAAACCAAACCCAAAACTCTAGCAATGAGTTACTTACACCAGAAAAGTCCTCGCTATGAATGCAAAAAATCACAATATATTTGGCACACCTTTATAATCTCTCCAGTAAATCCATGTTACTGCTATTTCAGTAACAAAGTAATTGTTTGCCTGCATGTTGTTACTTTGAAGTTCCATTACATTTAAGTTCTGGCAGGTTAAGGTTCTGTTAAATTTAAGTTCTACTAATTTCTATTAAGATTAATTTCTGTTAATATCTGCTCATTTGAATTACAAGATACAGTAATTTTGTTATAGAGAGAAGATAAAACCAACTGAAGTAACTGATGAAACATTAGTAGCCACCTGTTTAAAAATATAAGATAGTAAGTTGTGTAAAATATGTGAAGATACAGTTTCTTAAATCCTTAATTTTGTCAAGGATTTTATGAATGTAAATGTTTCACACTGATTAATTGACATAATTATTTTTAACAATCGCTGCTGTTTTATCTTCCATAGGTAACACTGAAGAATGAGTAACAATTCCAGATTATGCCTGTTATTATGCCAGTTGTAAGCTGTTTAGTACATTTTTTCTTGCTTTTATTCTGTTTTAAGGTCATAATATGAATTCACAGACTTTTTATGACAGGTGTTGTCCATAACATATTATTTAACCAAGGATAAATGACAAAGCCGGCTGCTTTACGAACTTAAACATATCTTTGTATAAATATCTGCAAGACCTCCATCATTTTAGGAAACTTTCCTAGCTGCTATTAAGGAGAGGCTTGTTTTTAAAAGATGTTTGGGAGACCCTTCCAGTTAAGGCTTTGGCTCTGGCCAAGCCATGGCTCTACCTAGTCAGGAAGTACACCAACTAACTTGGGTGTTTTCTGCATAAAAACAATACTCCAGTCACTTTGAGTTGCCAATTTGGACTCATGACAGCTGGACCTTCTTTTAAAGTGAACTTGGAAGCCTTAGCCAGGAATGGTTCTCCATGCCCTCACTAAAAGCAAGTCTTGCCAACTGTTGCAGACTCTGGGTGATAGTACAGTATTTAGGGAATTGATAATGTATCATTTTTAATTACCATCCTCTCTCTTGTGTGCTACTGATTTCATGTATTTCCTTGCCTATGTCTGCTTAGTGTGAGTTTGTTGCTTTACCACATGTATTGTTTTACTTTTATGTTGCCTTCATGTTAATAGTGAGAAATGTGCATGTTGCAAAAAAAAAAAAACAAAAAAGGCATACAGCTCTTCAAGAACATTTAGATAATGCAATATTTACACTAGAAATTTTGAAAACAAATCATCAAATTTAATCCCCAGCCAAGCAATACTGCTCTGAAGATTTACATGTACAGAACTAATTCCTAAAAGTTTCTACATAAGGATTCCCAATTGGATGTGCAATGGCAGGGCCCAGCTGATTTACTAACCTAGGGGACAAGGTACGCATGTGTTTAATTGCCAACAGGTCGAAGGTGGCTGCCTGCTCATCTGGACAAACATCAATTGCTTCCTTCTCCTCCTCAAGAGGATGAGGTCCAATGAAAAGAAAATTGACCTAATCAGCATCCAGCTCTTGTGGCCAAGGCAGGTGCAGAAGTAGGACTACCAGAACATGGCTGTGTCTGGAGACTTGCAGGGGCAGCCTGCCAACAGAGGCCTTATGTCGTCATCATGGTATTGTGTTCCTACCAACTTTCTGCAGTTATTCCCTGTTCCAGGCTTCCAAACAGACATTCAGTGATGTCAAAGTCAACATTTCCAGCTAATGGATTTCCTCCTGCCTAAACAGCACGGCCCCTGAACTCCAACCATATGAACTTCAGAACAGTAGCCATTTATTTCCACTTCTTAGGACACCTTGGACATTATCCTTTTGTTCTCCTATATTGCTAGTCTCTTTGTCAGTGGCATGGTTGTATTTGATGAGTTTTTATTGATTGTGATCTGTATTCCATGTATCTTCCCCTGTTTCCAGCAGATGACCAGTAATACTCTTAATAAGATAATGGCCTTACAAGTGCAAACTGTTTTAATATCAGGGCACACAAACCCTTTGCATAAAAAACAGAAAAGGGGGAATTGTTGTATATAGGTGAAGCCTGATGAAATAAGGGCCTTGTTGCCCTTGTGAAATCATGGCTCAGGCCTACTATTTTGGCTAAGTAGAAGAGGACTATGGGAGAGTGGCTCAGCTGGAATAGGAGTAGGGAGACGTGAGAGACGTGTTGTGGAGACTGCTGCATGACCATGTTGTAGTGTATGGTGATTGGTTGACTTGGGCTTGTTGTGCCTTAAAACTGTGCAAACTGGTAACCAGCTGACTGCTAGAAAAGCCTGGTTTTTCTACTAAAGTGGGCTATTGATGCTTGCCACCATCTTCAGCATCAGTCTTGTGTCCACTGTTAGTACCCCATCTTGGGCAGTGACAGTAGGAAATGTCTCTTAGTGGAGGAACATGAGCTTTTCTGGCTTGTGCCACTTACAAGTTTCATGTGCTCAGACTGACCTGGAGACTGGGAATTATGCAGCATTGGTGTTTACAATTACCAGTGGAAACTGTGGAGCTCTAATCCAGTTGCTTCACAGAGAGAAACTTGTGTGACTTTTATTGTCACAATTTCCTGGAATTACTGTTACACTAATGGACTAATCCTCCAGTACCACCTCTCTCTTAGTGGAATCGTGACTCTGTCTTACTGGACTAACAGAAGTTATTTTGCCCCTGAAAATCCCTTTATAAATTAGCATCTTTTATACTCATTTAAATTAACAGCACCCACCTAGCAACTACAGACAAATTTGGTAACCTGTAGGCATTCTCTCATTTCCACTTTCTCCCTTTCCAGTATGTCAAAGGATTTTAAATTGTCTTCAACTGATCTTTTCAAATTACTTCAGAAATATGGTCCTCTTTGTTGGTGTGGGACAAAGGTAACTTACATTTTTTGTTTTCTTTTTTCCTGAGGAATAATTAAAACCTCAAACATCTGGACTGATTTGCTGTATCCAAATGACAGTCTAAAGCAATTTTCTCAGCATTTTGTCATAGATGACAATTTCCATCACCATGTTGTTTTGGGAGAACTTTTGGCCTTTCACCAGATTTGGACAAGAATAGCAGATAATGATAATACCCACGTATCTGTGTATCTCTCTATACACATACACATCTAAATATATTTTTCAGAAGACTGTATCCATGTGTTGTTAGAAGTTTTTTTAAGAATTAAAAAGCCATTTACTGGCCTTTTGACCATTTCCAGTGGCCATGACAGCTGTGGTCTGAGCAATTCCCCTTTCCCTCTTTGTCCCCCCAGTGTGCTGCTCAGGCTGCCGTGGTTATCTGCTGCTGTGGCACACCTCGGAGCAGGTGTCAGCCCTGAGGTGACTCCCCGTCGCTTCAGTCATGCGAATATCACCTTTGGCTGTGGCTCTGTAAAAGTGCCTATGTCCCCATGGTCACACAGGTGTGCTGCACATCGACTGCCAATGCACAAAGGAACCAAAAATTTATCTTTAACATTGCTACAAACACAATTATCGCTTGATTCCTCAAATACTTTAGAGACAATGCAGACAACTCTCCTGTGGCAAGCTCAGCTGCCAGTCTCAATCTCCATCAGAAGATCAGAATTTGTTAATTCTTCAGGGCTGGGTTTTCTAAATTATTACTTACATCTTCCCAGTTTTTGTGCTGATTTTTTTTTTTTTTCCCCATGAAGTAGATCACTGAAGTGACCATTTTCTGACCCAGATTGTCAGTCATAAATGGTACCATTTTCCTCAGGCACACTGCACTGTAGCAGAAGACAGTGGCAAGAAGTTACTAGTGCAGTTTGCAAAAACAACTCCTGTTGATCATTTAGGTTCACTCCTCCCTCAAGTTTTCCTCACACAAGAGTCTTCTGAGCATTTTGCCCATCCACAATTTTCTGGATATTTCCCTTCAGAGGTATTGACCTACTGAGGTGAGTCAGACCTGATGGAACTGGTTTTTGACACTGATGGTTATTACCCTCACAGCCAATCAGGCTCAGCAATTATGGGATAATTTGTCTTCTGAAATCCCAAGTCTTGCAACAGAATGAAAGATCTTCCATCAGGCACTACAAATCATCTTTGGAAGTTTTGGTTCATCATATTTACTCCACCTCTAACAACATTTTAAATCCAAGGAGCTTTGTGCTGTGAAGATCCTTGTCACTAGTTCCTCCTGCTGTGAAATGGGAAGCGCCCTGTTGTTCTGGGCAGTGCTTCTGTATATTTCATCTTCACAAGCTCTTAATGCATGATTGCCTTTTATTGCTACTGAACAACCTTTGAGTAAACATGAATCACTCTTTATGGCACCAAATTTGAAATGTTTCCTTACCAGCTACGTCGATTATCTGCCCAGGTAGGAATTTGATAATGATCTGTACTACACACAACATTTTAAAATAGAACAAGCTTGTTTTTTACACACTGCTACTGTCCCTGCTGTCATGGGAAAAAAAAAAGAAAAGAAAAAAGAAAAATCTCTCCCTATCTGCATGGATTCCAAGTGTAACAAATTATACATGTTTTTGAAATACTTGTAAGACCTTTGATCCATTTAATTCTTTCATATATCTGTAAATGCAATTGTACTTTCCTTCTGCTACAAACCAAAAGCCAGTGATTATTTTGGGATTATTTCTGGATTACCTGCAGCTGCTTATATTTTTCTACATTAAAACTAGCAATCCAAACAGCCAAGGAATAGCAGCATGGATGTTGCTGTGAGTTTGTTTGGCCAAAGAAGCCCCAGCACAGCAGGTGGTGTGTGGATGTGAGGCTACACATTTAATGGCTGCTGTCTTCAGCAGGCAGGTATTTTCCCCAGGGTGCAGGGAGTCCCTGGAGGCATAGGTGGTGATCTCCAAAGAGGGTCATTATTAAAAAGCCATCAGGGATTTGCAAACCAATCTACTGGGCTGTTGAATGCCTTCTCCCTTGCTACTGATGTAACTTGCCAGGCAGCAGTGGTGTCTGTCCCAAATAAGCGGCAAGAGCATGTCCATGTACACACTTCCACTCTTTCGTGTCCCCAGGAAGCTGATTTTCAGTGCATGTCTTCATCTGTAGCTTGTAGGAGCAGAGTGGCTGCAGAGAGCCACTCTGGTGAAGCAAAAGGGAGCCCCAGGGGAAAATCGAAGCTCTGTGTGTTATCCGTACCTTTCAGCATGAAAGATGGGAGACTACTGGGCAGAATCATGGAAATAAAATATTGTAGGACTGAGAAAGTCCTGCTGGAGACTGGGTGGAGGGAACCCAGTCTCTCTTCCTAGGAGAATTAAGTCAAGGTGAATGGAACCCAGAAGACTCATCTGGCAAACCTGAATTAGCTTCTGAACAATGTATCTGACTTCCATCTGCTGTCCATATTTCAGGGTAAGAGATATTGCTTCCTGGAAATGGTGTATGAGGCAGGGTGCTGAAGAAGCCCAGTGACCCAGACCCTTTAGCCACACTACTGTGTGCCCAAGCCAGCTGCCATGTTCATTACTTGAGACCCATTTTCCTGCATGAGAGAATCAGAGTCACCAAGCTCTACCTCTGCTGCACATTCCCTCATGGAAGATCTCTTAGCCAGATCCACAGCTCCACAGACACTGATCTCATTGTAGCCCTGCTGCTGTGGGACCAAGCATGAAATGGCCAGATGAAAATTCTCACCCACTGGCACAGCTAAGTTAACACACATCTGGAGGCTGGGTGGACAGTCCAGGCTGGAACAGCAGCCAGCAAACCTATAGGACTGGTTCTGCATCTGCTTTGTCCTGAGGGGCAATTAATAAGTGGGGAATTAGGATGGAGCCTCTTTGACGTCTCCCCTCCCTCCCCAGGTGAAATCTTCAATTTCCTCATTCCAGCCCTAACAATATAACCATTATCATAGCCACCTGACTCCCTGGCTCTCAGTCCCCACCCCTTTCCTGGTCTTTCCTGCCTGTTCCTGGAGATTGGAGGCAGAAGCAGCCACCTCAGACCAGTTTTTCATTTGGCAGCTGCTGCTTCCCAGCCAACAGAGATGGCAGGGCTGGGGCTGGTCGCCTGCAAGCCCAAGGCAACTCCCGCCTTGGCACAGCTCGGTGCACACAGGTGCTCCCTGCTGCCTGCCTGCAGCTTTACCAGAGCTGGTGACAGGACAGCCTTGCTTATGTTCAGTTTGATTTTTGATGCTGCCTTATGTTATTCTCCAAATGCCCTCCCCAGGCACTCCCATCCCAGTGGTTTCATGTTGCTTCTGCTTCTCAGCTCTGCTGATGGTGATCTCTCCTCCTCTGGAATACAAGCCAAAACCTATAGCCTTGAGAAGGGAATCCAAATGTAATTAAGCCCTTAAGAAGAAAAGTCAATATATAAATCCTGATTCTTTTATGGGCAAGGCCAGATTTCGTAGCCAAATGGCCCAAGGGAGCACCTCCCACCACACCCTTCTCAAAAGGCAGAGCAGAAGGCATCACCCCCACTTTCCAGTCTCCCTTTTATTTGTTCCAATGTTCAGTTCATTCTTCTGCTTGAGAGGTTTTATGTCTTCCCTCGCAAGATCTCAGGCTAGCAGTGATGCAATGGTCTGGAAATGGTCTGAAAGGTATGGAATGGCCCAGGAGGCAAAGGACCTAAATTTTGTTCAAGGTGGAGCTTGATACATTCATGTGAAACATTAGGTAAGAAGATACTCTTTGGTGTTGTCTTGGTTTTTATAATTAAATAATCTGAGGTTTGTCCTCTGTAGGACTCAGAATATCTGGACTCATATATTAATTTTTTGTTTGTTTGTTTCATCCTTTGTTTTAGGCAGAAAAGGTTAGCCAACAAAACGTGAATCTTAGTCAAGCCATGTGACTACTTCCAGTGATACTGAGAAGAGTGAGATTTCTTCATTGTAGCCACTATCCCATTCTGTCATTTCTTCTTTTAACTCTATATCCGGATTTCAGCTGCCTCAGATACATCTCATGTACCAAGAAGTTTGTACTCCTGGGCGAATTTTGAGGTTGGGAAGGGGTTTTCATCAAGTGAGACACAAAGGTACAAAGGTTATTTTTTTAGAGAAAGACTCTTCCTCTGTACCTTGAAAAATGGTCCACTTCAAGGGGTCTCAGGCTTTTTGTCTTTCATATCCCCTGCCAGTAAAGAACCTCAAAGTATTTGCTCCTGGTATGAGGATGTGCATAATTATCAACTGAGGCAATTGATCTTTCATACTAAGGATTTAATAAGATATTGATGGTATTTCATGGGAGAACAGGTCTGTGAGGATGATTTAGGTATGTACAGAAATATTAAAGAAGGGAAAACCAGCAATTTGTAAAGAAACTAACACTAAACAAACACAGGACTTCAGAACTGTTTTAAAAAGACGAAAATTACAAAAAGTAGGGTTGAAAACAAGGGAAGGAGAGGGAGCTGAATGGAAAGAAGAGTAGTGAATGAACTCAAAGAGAGAAGAAAATGGTGCCCTCCTTCTCTGCAAGCTGCACCTGGATATGGTGGGAAATCAGTGTTACCACCCCATACAACCCTCTGCATCTACCCTTAATTTGTCCCTAACCCCTTTTGTCTCCTCTTGTCACCACATCACTGTACCTGCTGAGGCAGTGTTGCTGTTCCCTCTTACTCCTCTCAGCCTCTCTCTGTGACATTCCAGTGCCCAGCACTGATGGCCTGTAACAACACCTGCCACAACTGTTTTCTGCTGGGTGTCCAGAAGTGTCACCCTTTTCACATCTTCATCATCTGAATTCACTCCTGTCACATTTTGCCATCCTTAATAACTGGGCACGCGCATGGGCTGAAAAATGGGGTGAATTCCTATTCTTGTGGGCTAAAGAAACAATTGTCCAGTGGGGTAAGGGAAGTTCCAAAAAGCATCTGGAGTTGTCCACAACTGGAAAATGAGAGAAACTTTGTAATGTTGCATATAGAAAGGCAGCAAGCCAGGTCAAACAAGGAACAGCTAGCAAAAGGAATCAAAACTAACAGATCTCTCTTGAAATGCATCAGGCACCTGCCAGATGTTCTGAAGGGCGAAACAGTGATCAGGCTGTGCAGGGAGTGCCCAGGGGAGATAAGGCCATCACAGACACCTCTGCAGCCTGTGTGAAGCGCTGAGTGATGAGATCAGGGTGGCAGAACCCATTCTTCAGCAGGGTGGGGTTTGCCAGCGAACGTGTCTGAAACTGAAGCGGCTGCGGAAAAGGCTGTTCAACACACTGACAAAGCAAATAGTAAAAACTTGCTGGGAGCAATGGCATTTGTCCAAGAGTCTTAAAGGATCTCCATAGTAAAATAGCTGAAACTGCTCTGAGCAGTGTGTAACTCAATGTCAACCCCCAGCATGGTACCTCAGGAGGGGAAAGGGCTGAATGTGATGCCCCAGTTTGGCCAGGGCAGGTGGTGGAAGAGTTTCTGGGACTTGTTTGGGCTTCAGATGAAGATAACATGAATAAAAAGATGAGGGATTAGTAGAGCTAGAGACTAAGAGAGTCTGGAGCAGCCTGGCACACCATTCCATGGTGCTTATGTCCCCAGCAGGACATCCTTACTGTCCTCTGCCAACCTGAGAGTATGTGTGCTCTGATCCACCTCCTGAAGGTTTGGATGCATGCTTGGATGAATGGTGCCTGTGGTACTGGAGCCAGCCAGGATTTGTGGAGTGGTTGGCTCTTGCTGCAGGACATGAGGGATGTGGTGGTCCAGGTGCTTTGACCCAGCTCCTGGTGCAGGGGACAGCAGCAGTGACAGAGGGATGTGTTTGTGTCTCTTTCATCTCCTTTATCCTTTCCTGGTTCAGGAGAAGGAGCTCCCAGAGCTGCAACCTTCCTGTGGACATGGCTGAGGATGGTCCCCATTCCTCTGCTGTCTATCCTCAGCAGGGGCTGCTGCCAACTGCTGCTGCTCCTGGAGCCTGAAATCAGCCCTCTCTACTCCAGACAGCCTTTTGAACTTCTCAGTTAATTTTTCATCCAGAGAGAATATCTGCCATTTTTCAGCATCTGCTCATCACTCATTGAAGGAAATGCATGGGAACCCACCTGGGTGTGCTGGAAGAAGTGGAATTTTCAACTGATCTGGGAAGAGGAGCATGTTTTTGCAGTGGTGGGAGTTGGACTGACCTAATGTTATACATCATGCTCTGGAGGGAAGCATGAGTCCCAGGTTTTGTCTGGGACACAATTCAGAGCTGGAGGCCTTGAGAAACAAAAAGACTGATCCTTTTCTTCTTTCTCCTTTTTTTTTTTCCTTTTTTTTTTGATGTGTGTGTGTGGTTTCTGTTTGTTTGTTTCTGATGTGTGTGTGTGGGTTTCTTGAGAGGCAGAGAATATGAAATGTTACAGGCACTTTGTTGTCCATTGTACCTTATCACTGCTCTTGTTACTGAAGTCCTGAAGGTGAAGGACACGCCAGAGAGAGTGTTCAATGCAGAAGATTGGTGTCACTAGGAGAAGCAAACATGCAGCACTAGTGAGGATGTATAAAATTGGTCAGAATTTTGTACTCTTCTGGGACTTCTATCCTTGTAACCCTTCAGACCAAATAAAGGGTTCTTTGCAGTCTGTGATGAACTTGGCAATTACATGTGAGGATGAGCACAACTCTCAAGGCTTCTGACATTTTCAGAGATGCCTTAGAATCAGAGAATGGTTTGAGTTGTCAGGGACCTTAAAGATTATCTAGTTCCAACCCATTGGGAAGGGTCACCTTTCCCTGGACCAGGTTGCTCAGAGCTCCATCCAGCATTCTCACATGTTTCTGGAGTGACATCTCTATAGCTTAGAAAGCAATCCTTGGTAAGCTGTATCTTTCCTGTGGTGCACGTACACTGAATTCCAGTGTCACAGAGGTGGCAGGTGCGTGGCTGGTGGGGGCCAGCACACTGACCTGGAGGGTCAGGAGTGGTCTCCCCTGTTCTTGTGTCTGCCACGTTCCAGAAAAGGACTTTGGCTGAACATGGTGCCTGCGCTGCCCTACCTGTGCTGGAGAAAAAAAGCCCACAGCTTTGGAAGCACTGCAGAATGTGTGATTGTGATACAGTGTGAGCTTGAAGCAAACACAGTTTATTTAAATGATTTACCTCTGATCAGTGTATGCTTTCTTGGAGGCAGCTGAGCTTCAGCTCTGTTTATAAAGTGCTTCTAAACCAATGTAGTTAAACTGCTGAATCTATTTTGCTAACTAAGATTGAATGAGCAGAGGCATAATCAAACAAGTGGAACCTATGGGGAAAATATAATCTTGAGCTTTGCTTTATTCTTTGAAAAATATCTGCTCTTTTAATACCACCTTAGACATTCTGGCTTGTCCATATCCACAAAACAATGCAGCCACAGCCTCCAAGTAATCTTTGTTGGCTCAAGTGCAAAGAACTTAATCTTTTGTTTTGCAGGTTGACAAAATGTGTATAAAATTTTCTACTTTATATTCAACAATTCTACTAAAGAGTTAGTTTTAAATGCCTAAATTTAATAATTGTTTGCACTGACACAGTGTGCCTTACAATGGGCTGGTGTGCCCAGCAGCTAATCAGATGATGACCAGATTCCTGCTCCTTGATCCATGTGGCCGAGCAGTGATGCCATGTGGCACTTGGCCACGGCACATTTGACCTTGGAAGGCAGCGTGGCTGTCTCCCAGAGAAGCAGAACGACAAATATTATTTATCTCTGTCTTCTTAATGCAATCAAGTTTATATTTGATGCCATTAGGCGTCAATGAAGAGGAAGTGGCTTGTCCTTCTCCTGGCATCACTTACTCTCAGTGACATTTTCTGTAATAAGTGTTTTATATTTAAAATGGAATGAATATTGCTGTTAAGCACAAGGTCACCTTGTTTATCAGTGAGTATTACTTTTTTCTGCTTCAGAATATCTACTTCACTTGTTCTTGTGATTTAAATCCAGCTTGAGACCTTCAGGGATGCAGTAATTGCAGACTCTAGTGGGGAGTATCAGAGAGCAGGTAGTCAAATAAAATGAAATGCCATGATATATTTCTCCTTAAGAGGAATATGGCCACTCCTAATGCATTTCTTCCATATCTCCATTATTTTTCCTTTCTTCCAAGTCAGTTTATGGGCCAAAAAAGCAGACAAACTGCCAGCTCTCATTTCTGGTGCAACACAGGCCTTTGAATTTTACCCAGTGTCTCTTTTCATTGATGTAATTAATTTTTTTAAAATTTTATTATTGTTACAAAAGGACAGCTTGAAAAAACAAACCTGACCTTTATTTGAATACCTTGAAAGACAGTCTACCCCTTTGACTGACTGCTAGCTAGGACAGTCATTCTCATTGTTGAGGATGTGATGTCTTTATTCTGTTCTGAACGTGCCTACATAAAACTTGCAATGGTTGATTCTCACCGTGCCTTTTTCTGCAGGTGATGGTGCCACCAGCACTCTGTATTTTCTGTGGTGTGACTGAGAGATACTGGTTTGGCCAGACCAGAGTAATGGCTCAGAGTGTCCCTGTCAGGTGTTGTCTGACCTTCCCAATTGCTCCTGTCATTTTGCTCTGGACCCTCTCCAGGCTTTCAGGATCATAAAGAGCCATGTGGGCGGCTGCTCTGTGGATGGGTGCTGCAGCTTCAGGCTCTGCTGGGCTTTCAGCTCCACACTGTCAGTCACAGGTGATGGTGACTTCTCCAGTGGCTGCCAGTGAGGCTCCTGCTCTTGGCAGCTTTTCCTTCTCCTGCTCTTGGTAGCTTGCTCTTCCTCGCTGTCTGCACAGCAGCCAGCAGTCACACACCCACTTGGGGCTGTCCGGGGCTGTCCAAGTCCAGTGGGCTGTCCACGAAGCTTCTGTGAGTCCTGAGCCAGAACAGCAGCATCAGAAGTGAAGAGGAAAGGATATGAGCAAAAACTGCTTCCACCAGCAGTTGCGCTCTGCCCCTGATCACTCTTAGGTGTTCCCACAGGTCAGACAATTCAGAGGGATTCAAGGATCAACAGCATTTTGAGGGAGTCCAGGACCTGAAAGAGACTCCACTAATACCTCTGAGCATCCTGTCTCGGCTGAGGATGTTCACCTGGCCAGGTGACTTGTGCTCATCTGAAGGACTTCCTCTCCTTTAGCTACTGACCTTGACATTTGCAAATTTTATCAACAATGTTTTTTACAGTTGTATCTCCTGGTGCAATTATTAAACAGCACAGTTCTTGCAGAGAGACACACATTTTCAGCAGTGACTGGGTGCTTCTTTTTGGACAATGAAGTTTTGCCTGTTATCTGCTAATTAATCCACGTAATGCAAATTGTGATGCGTACAGATGCTATCCTTTTTTTCTTCAGAATTTACAAGTTTCTTAATTTGTTTACACCAGTGCTTTCATCAACCAAATGTATTACTTTGTAAAAAAATGAAGTCAGGTTTGTTTCTCACAACTTTTTTTTTTAATTACTAAATTATGAAAAATATTTTAATTTTTGGAGCATCTGTTAGCTAACTTTTAATAACTTCACACTCTCTTACCTATGATTATTACTACAGAACCATCTAACAGTCAGGTGTCATCTCACTTTCTGTCTCTGGACACTGGCACATGTTTTTCCAAGACCTTGGGATTTCTCTAGTACACCAGGATTTTTAAATACCAAACTCCATTGGCCCAGGTGCCTCCTCAGACAATTTTTCTATGATTTTGAGATGCAAATTTGCTTGGCTACTGATCTGAAAATACTTATGCTTAATAGATGCTGTTAAAACTTTCTTTAGCTTGCAGAAAGATTAAGTTTTTACAATCCTCCTGTAGTGTGAATACACAAATCTGTTTCTTTTTGTATGCAAACAACTAACTTTTCTGTATCAAGAAGCCTCCATCAAAAGTCATCACTATCAACAGTTTTACCTATATCCACCCAGTAAGAGCCTAGGCTCTCACTGCTATTCCTTAGTATTCAATGTATTTTGAAAAAAAAACTGCTTCCAAATGCCGTTAGCACTTGCAGCAATCCAGTTTTTCCAGATTATTTTGAACACTCCTTATCACCTTGTATGCTTCATAAATTCTCACTTTTATTGTGTGCCATATACCTCCTTTCCATACCCCTTCCTTCTGCTTTTTTTTTCCCCCTGTTGGTTTTATATAAGATTTCTAAGTGTTAGCCTTCAAATTCTCTGTTAGAGCAGAAAAGGGCTGAATTGTGTCTGTCTTTTTTTTTTTTTCACAACTACAGAGACACAGATCTTCTTCATATTGTAAACTCCCAGCAGTGAAATATCTATTAATAAAAATTTTATTGAAGCTTTCTCCTGGGGAGTCCTGTTTTTCTGATGACTTGATTTGCCATCAGTTTAACCCATAACTGCCCCTGCTTGAGGATTTACCATTTTGAAACACCGATTTTTGCCTACATATAGGCTCAGCTTCACACATAAAATGCATAAATACATAAAGATCTTGGTTAATGCCTTGTATGCATTGACCAAGTGTTCTTCTATACATCTACAGGTATACATCTATATACATGTAGTATATCTACTTACAGCATGCACACGTACATGCATGTACCTGTATTTACACATCATACATGCAGCTGTACAAACACATCTAAATGCATTGTATTTTTCTCTGAAATCAGAGAAGAGGCATTTCTAAAAGTATGTGCCTGTTGCCTGTAACATAGCCATGCAGCACGGAGCTGAGGCTGTCCAGGCTGCCCTCCCTGGAAGAAGATGTGTTTTTCTGTGAGTCCATTCCTGAATGGTCACTCAGCTCCTCCACCAAGGGCAGCCCTCCCCCTCCCATACCAGCCAAACACTCTGTTAATATTTGGACAGGGCTGGCTTTTCTGAGCAGGATGTGTCAAGGCACAGGAGGCAAAGGACTGCAGGTGAGTGGCACAAAGGTGTCCTCTATTCTGAAGCCCTTCAACGTTGCTGAGTCTTTGGTTTATCTGAAAAGGAGAGAGAAACAATAAAAGAGGTAAAACGTAGTAAGACCAAAGCAGTGCAAAGCATCACCTCATGCTGCCTTCCACCAGAAATGAGTTTCCAGCTCATCCACTCCCTGCCTCTCCCTGCAGGATCCTGGGATATCCTGACCTCCATCTCTCTTAAGCAGCAGTGCAGGGCAGAGGCAGATGCTCTTCTCTGCATCTCGACCATGAGGGAAGAGGCTCAGCCTTTTAAACTCCCACCTGTTCTTCTCCTGACCACAGTGAAGAGGTCAGTGATGATGACAGCAGCAATAACATCCCCCACCTGTCCTTGGGATGTCCCTTGCTCTTCAGAGGAAGAGAAGGGTCAATGATGCTGTGTTGTCTGGACCAGCAGAGTAGCCAGTGAGTTGTCACAGCTAAGCAACCGTGTTCCCCAGCAGCCGGCTGTGTGCGTGCTCTCGTCACACATGTGACAGGAAACAAGTGAGCCAAAGCCACACAGGCCCAGGGCCAGGTGTACTGGCTGCACTGATATGTCATAACTTGTTAAACTGCAGGTATGGCTTGCTGTTCCCTGCCGGGTCCGAAGAAGACGCAGGAGCAATGCGACATCAGCTGTTGGGGATCAGAGTGCGATCCCCAACAGCTCCAACAGGGGGAAGCCTTTTTTGCTGTAGCTCTCTAGTAGCATCAGCCTCCAGCTGAACATTGGGTCCAGCTGTGTGTCCAACTCCTTGGGGCATGGCTGCTTTCTTGTGTCTGTCCACTGGGGTCCAGCCCACTTACTGCAGACTTTTGTTCTGTTGCTTCACCTTCGGTCATAAAATCTCATTTCCCCTAAAGGAAATGAGATGTTTGCTCCCTTAGAACCTCAGGGAGTCAAATAAAAGCTGAAGAAGTGAAAGGGTAGAGGAGGACAGAGAGAATGGGTATGAGAGGACACCAGAAAGAAAGCATGGGGAACCAGGAAGATGTGGAGTGACTCAGAGGTTTTGATCCCCACAGTGGGTAGATGAGGTGTGAGGAAATCTGGGCAGGATGAAGAACTTGTCCCTCTACCCCTGATGCCTACCTGGTGCCTTGAGATGGGCACTCACAGAGATGGGCTCTGCCAGGGCATCTCTAGGTGGCTGGTGCCTGCGTTGGGACTGAGCTGATGATGAGGCAGGAGGTGATGCTGGAGGGGCCATCTCAGTTTTGCCAGTGGCTGGAGAAACGTGTGTTTGGGAGAGGAATTTCTGTGTTGTGGCAGGTCAGACTAGTCTTTAACTCTCTCAAATGATGCCACTGCTGGAATGATATGAACCCTTGGAAGTTCTGGAGGAGGTAAACAGGGAATTGATTTACTGATAGCACAGTACAAAAGTCTGTCCACAAGGGAAAGAAGTTGGAGCAGCCTGTGACGATGGGTGTTGGCAGCGGTGATAGGAGGGTGCAGGCCAGTTTCAGTGCCAGAGGACAGGGGGCTCTTGTTGCCCCCAGGCACTTCCCTTCCTCACTGGCCAAACACAGCTGGGTGATTGCTGGGACTGGTTCTGTGGGGTGGACAAACAAATGCTACATCTCTTGTCTCCCAGGCTCAGTCCTTGCAGCCAAGGGATGGGTCCCCACTTCCTAGTAGCTTTGATACATGGACTTTTGGCCACCTGGTCCCCTGAAGTCAGCACTGTTCCCTCCTTGACTGCTGCAGTGGGTTTTTCTGAGCAGCAGGGCAGTGCTGACCCTGCTGGAGAGACACAGAGTGACCATGAGCCAGGATGTAAGGCAGGGCCCTCACCAATGTGCTGAAAGCTGTGTGTGGGGATCTCAGGGTCCACCTCCTCCCCATCCTGGACCATACACACCAGGGATTCGGCATGGGGGATGGATACTGACTGTCAGTGGATCCCTCTCACCCTGTACAATTTTCCCCTCTGGAAGAGCATTCACCTTTGGGAGGACCCTGTTTTCACAGGGTGACCTTCACTACAGGGGTGAGGGTGCAGGAGAAGCCCCACACTGGCTACCAGAGCTGCTTTGCTTTCAGTCTGGCAAAGCTACAGGGAAAAAAACCCCTACATTTAAACCTATTAACTCTTCCTGCACCAAGCTTGGGAGCCTGGAGGCAGCAGGGAAATGAGGCACAACTGCTGGGGTCGAAGAGCCCTTCCCAACCTGCAGTGTTTGAAAGCAGTCACCTCTCTGCATAGTTGCTTTTTAAACTACTTTATCTTTGTGAGAGGCCTGGACTCTCTTTTTTTTTTTGTTTTGTTTTGTTGTTGTTGTTGTTGTTGTGTTGTTTTTTTTTTTTTTTTTTTTTTTTTTTTTTTTTTTTTTTTTTTGTTTGTTTGTTTGTTTGTTTTGTTTTGTTTTTTGTTTTGTTTTCCCCTGCAAAACCTTCTTCAGCTGGAAAGAAGATGGTTGCTCTGCAGTGGCATGAGCCAGCTCCAGCTCCCCTTTAGCCCAGTGGGTGTGTAGTGCCACCAGCAGCTGCCAATTCAGCCCTGGCTTTGCAGGAAGAGACGTCACCGGGGATAAAACAAGCTGTGAGAAAGGAAATGGATGAGTTTAACCGCTGCCTTTTCTGTGTCTTTCAAACACATGGAGAGAAGTTGGCTGCTTTTCTGCTGGTCTGTTTGCTCTCCTCACAGTAACAGAACTCAACCTCCCTGTGGCCAGCTAAAATCATGGATACACACCTGCAGGAAACCATGACAATCACCAGCCACAGCTCAGGGGTCTGGATACAGACTCACCCTTTGCATCCCAGCCCCATCCACGCTCACCAGTTCAGTCCTGCTTGGAAAAGCCTCACAAGGATTGTTAACTCTTCCTGCAGAAGCTATGCTTAGGAGCCATGAGCTATCAGATGTGGCCAGCTGCTCTGCCTGGTGCTCCCACTGCTTCTCCAGGGTAAGATCATACATCTACCAGCACACCCTCTGAGTCCATGTCAGTCTGAGATGCACTCACCTGTGCTCCCCTGGCCCTACAGGTTATTGTCCAGCATTATCCATGCTCTCAGAGGGCACTCACATATTCCAACAAAGCACAGCTTTACCACAAAGGCATCAAGTTCAAGGGA
Organism: Peucedramus taeniatus; assembly: GCA_013400575.1. Lineage (NCBI taxonomy): Eukaryota > Metazoa > Chordata > Aves > Passeriformes > Fringillidae > Peucedramus > Peucedramus taeniatus. The sequence continues at coordinate 124,521 of WBNO01000769.1, forward strand.
GCCATTCAGTGGTGCTACAGCTGCTGGGAGAGCACTGTGTATCTGTTTTCCTACTCAGGGAGATGAAAACCTATTAAATCACTATGTGATGACAGATAAGGAGGTATCAATGAGCAGAGGCCAAGACATCAAGGGGAAAGAATACACTCATTGTGATGAGAGAAGCAGCAGCAGAAAAAAGCAGCAGCCAAAGGACCATGTAGCTCAGCTAAGGGAAGCAGGTGAGGCCAGGGTGGCAGATTCTGGTGCACTGAGGGAATCTACACGATGCTGTGGAATCAGAGAAGTGATGCTGGGAGGAGACCTCCAGAGGTCTCTGGTCCAACCTCTGACTCACTCAGGTCATCATAATTTTTTCCAACCAAATCTGGAAACCCTCCAAGAGTGGAGATACTGCCACCTTTCTGGCGACCTATTCCAGTGCTGCTTTTCTACCCTTCTGGTAAAATACTCGTTCCTGAGGTTCAGCCTGAACATACCAAGTTTCAGCTTACAGGACAGTTACCACTGTCCCTTGTTAAAAAGCATGCTACTATTGAGAAGACCTTGGCTCCATTATCTTTGTAACCACCTTCTAGATATTGGTAGGAAACCACATAAGGTGTAAACTAGATATCATGCAAGTACCGGGAACATGGAGGAACAACAGTCAACTCTGGTGTTAAAATTTCTGCTGTTCAGCGCTGATAGAATGGAAAATAAAAACAGTTCATTAATATCACATGTGTGATGTTACAGGTTGTTTAGATGGAACTTACAAAACTAAAAGAGGCTTTTCTCTGGTGCAGCTCAGTGTCAGCCATGAACTACTTGAGTTCATACCTGGTTGTGTAGGGAGACAGCAAATATTAAAAGAGATAAACCCCAGTAAGAACTCTGCTGACATGGGGAAAATAACTTCAGAGTTATGGACCAGTGAATCATCTCTCATCATCATAATGGGCCTCAGGCCTATGATTCTCAGCATGACGTGACAAATTCCTTCACCAAACCATCACTGAACCTACAAAAGATTTGTTAGCTGTAAGTAGCAATTAAGTCATAGAGCAGGTGTCCATCAGAAATAAATTTGGAGCGTGAGATCATAATTTCCTTACATATAAATTCAGTGGGAAGATAAATAAGAATAAGCCTGCACTGCATATGCATGTTTTGTTTCAAAATAAATTAAACCCCAAGGAATTTGAGACTCTTTGGTGTGGACTGCAGTGGTAAGGAAACTGTATGTGAAAGATGCTCAGAATTTCTGACAGAGATGTGCAGTGTCTCTGGAACATGCAAAGCAAAGAAGCAAAAGCCCCTCTGTAGCTACCTGGAGGAACAACCACAAAGTGAAGGGTAAGGAGAAAACTTTTCTTCCTATGTTTGTAGCATCAATCTGGAAAATGGATTTTTAAAAGAAGAGCTAGTTTTACATTTAAGTAAATAACTGAACCAGGAAGGAGAAACTGGCTGTGCAAAGAAGATGGGGTCAAACATAAAAATATTTTTAAAATTAAATAAATATAAAACATATATAAATAGAAGTCTTCAACCAGAAATGATAGTGAAGAGCAGAGTAGAGGACAGGAGCATAAGGAATATGAGAGTACAAGAACTGCCACACCTGATTTGAAGGCAAAACATACATTTATGTGATGAAATCAAGAAAACAAGCTAAAACCTGAATTTGAATGGATTTTTTTATACCATAATAATTTTTATTCCTAAGAACGCAACAAAGAGTTACAGAGTTTCACAAGATAATAGGCACTGTTCAGGTAAATGTCACCTTATCTGTGCTCTCTCAGTTTTGGGAATTGGAGGTCCATTAAAAAATTCCTTCCTTCAACCCAGACTTAGGATACATGTTGGTAGGTCACTTGCCCTTTCATCCCTTAAAAATGATCATCTGTCCCATGTTACTGTATAGCACCAATTGGGAATTTCCAGAGTCTTTCTCAAGAAAATGCTTTTATCCAGAAAACCTCTGGTTTTGGCAGCACATCCCAACTCCTTTTATTCCTGTGCCCTTTCACCTGTCTCCTCTTGCCTCTCCTCACACCACCTACAAAGAGGCAGGTCTCTCTATCCAAACCCCTTACCTTTTCTGTTTCCTCTCTTCTCTTGTAATGAGTTTTTTTGCCCTGCTCTGACCTTTCTGATTTCCACGATTCCTTCATTTCATTTCCATTTTTTCAGTGAGAGGAAACACTGCAAGACACGTCAGCCTGGAGTGTGTGGAGTACTGCTCTTGTACTTCACAGGACTTGTGGACAGCACAAACAACATCAAAGTCATGAAGAGCCAAAGTGTGGGGGCTGGACTGAGAGCAACCTCAATGCTGTGCTGGAATTGGATCCCCTTTTCCAGTTCAGACCCTGCCAAAACAATAGACTATTTTGAAAACCACCACATGCTCATTTTCTTCTAATCAAATTACTCAAGCTGAGATTTAACCCAAGTTTTCTTGGCCAAATTACAAACTCAAACTAGGAGCTAAGGCCTTGCTGAACCCAAACCGAAGCCTCTCACCTTTTATTAAATAAGCCAGCACTGTGCTCACCAAGACACACAGTGCAGGAAAATTCACCTATTTCCAGCTCCTAAGTCTTCTGCTGACTCTGCTAATGGCAGGACCATCAACACTGAGCTAGCTTGGCATGACCCTTAGATTAATAAAACTGCATCTGAGAGCAGCCCACAGCTCTCCACTCCTGGTAAGGCTGGAATGAAGCAAGAAGCAGCTCCCTGCTGACATTGGCCAGGTGGGTATGCAGAAATGGAAGGGTGATCTCCCCTTCCCTGTACAGCTTTGCCTCTCCCAGATCAGGTTGACCAGACTAACCTGAAGATTTTGGCTGTGGATTTTCAGCTTTCACTGGATGTGCTGAAGGTTACCTAATGAAATTTACAGTTTACAGAAATACACCTATATATTCACAGGAGCAAATATGTCTCTCTATGAATGAACACCGTGTCTCTCCAGCATGCCCTGTAGGAATACCAGAAGGGAAATGATCCAGCCTCCTGGACGTTCTCTGCACACCCTGGCTGATCCCACGAGGTGGAGGTTGCAACATTCCTAACTCTGACCTGCACCATCAGCCATCACATTTCCAAAGGTTGCATCCCCCTGAAGTCTGACTCAGGCACCTCCTGTGGAGGGAAGAAGCAGGACCCATTGTAATAAGGCTGTAACTGAAGTCATGCCATCTCTAGGAGCAGGAAGTGACAAGAACAAAATCCTCTGGAACTGACAGAAGGCAGCAAGGAGCAGAATAGCAGCGGTGCTGGTGACACTGGCACTAAAGGTAAAATGAGCCAAATTCACACCTAACATAGGCCAAAATTTCAGGGCAGCCACAGCACTTTACAGCAGCTGAGTGGCTGATCATGTGAGAGATTGTCCACAGGCTGAAATTTTTCATGGTCTCCTGATAGCCTTGAATACTGACTTACTCTGAGACCCTATTATTTAAGCAACTTTTTTTTTCCCACCCTCCCCAAATTATCCATGCAAGTAAGAGACTCCATTTTTAAGCACCCAGCATAGATTCTGGCACCCAATTTTTGGACATGTATTTGCAGATACTGTGGTCTACAGCTACAGTTGGGTGCTCAGCATCTTTCAAAATCAGATACATGATAAGTGAAGAATGAGGCCCTGATGTAGAGACCTAGGGATTCTAGGTCTCTAAGGAATTCCTAGAGACCTAGGAGGTCTAGGAATTCTGGCTGTATGGTTTCACATCTGTCAACTTTGCTGGGTAAAATAAGGAGATAATATTGGGCAGTACATGTTATATGGAATGTTTTGAGGACAGGTGAGTTTTTGAAAGCAGCTTTAAAGGATGGACAGCTTGTTTTTGTGCAGTGGCTTAAGCCTCAGGATGAAGGATCAGAGTGTCTGGTTCTAACTGCTCCTGGCCCAGCTTAGGTTCCCTGTGTTCATTTCCTTCCATTTCCTCTTCATAAACCTGGGATGCTACTTGTGTTTTCTGCAGGATACCTGTGCAGAGAAGTTTATTTTCATGTCTAAAGCATTATGAGACTTCCCAGAAAGGATCTCTAGGGGCAGAAAATAGAGTAACATTAAAAAAAAAAAGAAAAAAAAAAAGGAAAAATAAAAGAAGAAGAAGAAGATAATGAAGAAGAAGAAAAAGAAGAAAAAGAAAAAGAAGAAAAAGAAACAGGAAAAGAAAAAGAAAAAAGAAAAAGAAAAAGAAAAAGAAAAAGAAAAAGAAAAAGAAAAAGAAAAAGAAAAAGAAAAAAAGAAAAAAACACTGCTTTTCCTGTTCCTGGGACAATTCCACTGTCCTCACAGCTCAGACTGTATGGTCCTGAGGGTGTATGTCTGGAGACGAAAAACATCCTCTTATGGTTAAAAATCTCACAGGGACCACTTAAGCTGCAAGTGTAGACAAGGCTGAGCTGCATTCAGGGTGGTTTGGGTCACCACGCAATTCATGCCTTTGATTACCAAGCACTCAACTCATGTTCATCAGCAACCTCTCTGGGTAAGAGAGGGCTCCTTCTTGCATGGCCACCTCATTCCAGATCTGCACCGAGGTCAAGGATGGCAAGTGTAGCACGTATTCATCCATCTGGCTGAGCCAGTTTGCACCTGGCTAGCCCAGGTGAGAAGAGCAGTGGTCCAGGCCAGCAAATATCCCAGCTCCCAGCAAGTTTCTCCTGCCCGAGACAGAGAGATGAAAGCCAGACCTCAGTCCTGAGCTCACACTTCTGGCTATGAGCTTAAAAAAGAAAGGGGGTGAGTCGGCTCCCTGTGGCTGTGCAGTGGCTGGAAACTGTCCTAAGTTGACAAATAAATTTATGGCAGTTTCAGAGGAATCTCACCCACCACCACATCCATGGCATTTCTGACTAGCACCACTGAAATGGTTTAAAGTCATGTAATGAGACAGACACTGCTGGTAACATGCCTGTTTCCTCTCATCTGTTGTCTCAGCAAGCCCATTCTGGTTTAAGTTAGTGTATTTATTAAAAGATAAAACAAATCCTAATCACTTTTCTCCTCTGTAAAAAAAGTTTCTACGCTCCAGACCATTCAACTGAAGCAAACATTATCCATACTGTTACTGAATGGGTTACTGAATTACTTTTCTTTTATGGAAAAGAATATTATTTCTTTGACATCCTGTTTTCAGTTGCTTACAATTAGAATTTGCAATTTACAACTGCAAAACTGAGTTGGTAAGGCATGGCTTTAATGAATTTCCAGGTAAAACACAGAAAGTTGTTACCTTAAAATATAAAAATCAGCTGAGTCTCTAAAATTGTTTGCTACTCAGTTACTTCTAATAAAGAGCAAGTTTGCTTGCTTTGGTTTGGTTTCAATGCTCCCATGAGCTCAGCTTTAGGCTTGCACTCATCTAGGTGTGCTTGCCTTAGTCAGAGTCCTAAATGATGGTCTTTGGCTGCCCAGTGAACTCCCAACTCACTGGAGTTTTAATTAATTCATGTAATTTTGGAGTGTCCTATTCTTTTGCCCACATCTCAGAGCAGGTTAGCAGTCCCTAGGTCTGCCAGGCAGGAGGGTATCTACTTGTGCTCCAAGAACTTGGCTTTCCAGACAAAGCTAAGGTGTTTCACATCTTTTAGAGTTAAGTACATTAACTGCTCTTGCTTCTCTCAGGCACATGGTACAGGAGAAGCAGCCTACCTTCAAGGATGTAAAAATGCTGTTTTCAAATAAGATCCTCATTGCTTTCTTCAGGATGCTGTATTAAACCAGGAACAGAAAACAGAAAGCATGTGAAGTTAGTAAGCAGTGGTCGAAGCTTTAACAAATTAATGCAGGGAAAAAAAAAAAGCAGAGGTTTCAAATGCAGCTGGGGAGAAACCAATTTTGTATGTCCAAAGGAGAGCTGGAAGCAACAATCTTTACATCTGAATCCCCAAATCTTGCTCTCAAGAGCCCTGAAGGGAGCATGTCAGAAAGGAAGCAAGTTGTTCAGACTCTGTGCTTGAAAGTAGAGACCAAAGTCTTTTGAGTCTGCTGCCGAGATTCGCTCATGCCCATCAGCAGCACAGGGTCTGTCCTGTGCTCCGCCTGGTAGAAGGGACAATTCCTCAGGTGCTCCGACATGCTTGGGACATCGCTGTACTGCCAGTTGTGAACTCTGGAGAACAGGCTGCTGAACTGCCAGATCTAATGCAAGAGAGGGGACAGGAATTGGGGAGAGAAAATGAGGATTTTAAATACCTGTCTATGCTTACAATGGGTGTGCATTACTCACTCTGGACACTGCAATGAACGTCTGATGGCGTAGGGCTGGCATTGCAAGTGAAAACGGGGGTCTGTATTGTTATGTACCTCGTACTTGCTGGTTTTGCTGCTTTAGTCATTACCTCCCATTTTTAATGGAGATGGTAATACTTAAATATCAAGAATTCTTAATTCTCAGTGCCTAGAAATGGTGCACATGCAAACAGGTTACCCAAGATGAGCTTGGGTGGGCACTTTCAGCTAATCAGAAAATGTCTAGTTACACCTTCATCCTTTTGTTAGTTGTACTGCACCCTACAGCCCTGGGCCCTGACAACAAACCCCTGTGCAAATTTACAACTTCATGAACATTCCCCACATATGCATGTTTATATGCAGCTTTTCTTGTCATTCCCATGTTTTATCTGAAGAGATCTCATGACCCTTTTTCCAGTGTCACAGTGTCACTTGCCTTTTTGCGAGCTCTCCAAGAAGTACCACCATGGGAATATCTTTTTTTCTCCCAGACCAGCAGGACCATTCCTCTCTCTTGAAGAAGAGTAGCACAGATGTCCCTCATGAGCACTGACACTTGTGATAGCTGAGATAAACTGAAGCTGTCCAGGAATCCTGCAATGTACTTGAGCACTTCCACTGGGAGGCTGCTCAGCAAGTCCTTGTTTCTCCTTCGACTATCCACTATGAAATTGCACTTGCCCGGTTCAGCAAGAAGGGTGTCCACCTCTGGCTTAATAGCAAATGTCTTGAGAGGCTTGCTGTAAATGACCTTGGCCTTAAGTCCCTCGGGGCGGAAGTGATTTTGGACAAAAGGACATCCCAAGTAGGCCAGTGGGCAGCGATGCTGGAACCATCCATCCAGGCATGACTGGATATCAGCATGCACATTCTTGAAGTGGAATGGGAATTCATCCCTTCTAAAGAAATGACTGCAAGTGAACGTGAAAGCTGAACTGCTTTTGTTGTGTCTTCTGGTTACACATTCAGTGTAGAGCTCCATGTGCAGTTCTGGTGGGCTGTTCTTATCCAGAATATCTGCTAGAACGGTGCTGGAGGAGAAGGACTCCATAGGAAAGCTGTATGTCTGTGTTGCAAAATCCACAAAGAGTCCATCGATACCTCTGGCTTCAGAGATGTCATGGCCTTTCAGCTCTTTTTCCAGAGCACACAGCAATGTGGCTTCAACTATATTTGTCTTAGGTAGTTCTTCTATGTTTATTCCCAGTTCTGAGGTATCCACTGACTTGTCTGAAGTTGGCATCTTGTGGCCCAGTGCATCTCCTAGTCGTGCTCTTTTGCCACAGTAACTAACTGGCACTTTGAAGGTGTAGACAGTCTTCACCTCCTGGGCTTCCAAGTTCCCATAGACAAAATCTTTTTCTCTGGGAGTGCAAGCAGCCATCTGGCCAAAGCGGATGAGCATTCCCCCATGATGTACCAGATACATGTTGTAATCCGCTACACCGACTTCCTTCTTTAGCCTCTCCAGGACCCCTTCCTGCCAGGGAGCCAATCCATTCAGTTCTCTGCTCGGTGTTACTTGATCAGACTTTTGGCCCCTTCCCTCTTCTGCACCATCAGGTCCTTCCTTTGCCTTCTCTGTGGAGCTGGCAGCATGAGAGGCTGATGCTGTTTTCTTGGAAACCTCTTCCGTCTTTTGTCCTGTGCTGGTTGCTGAGCCGGTTGCCTGGCAAGCCAGAAGCTCTTTGCTGAAAATGTTCTCCCATGTTTTGTAACTCCCCAGATCCATTCCCTCTTTGTCCTTTGCCAAATCTTCCCGCTCACGTTGGCTGAGCTCAGACTGGTCATTGCCCTCTTGGGAACCACAGGCAGCTCTTCCCACAGCACCTGCTTCCCCACCCATGGCTTGATCCATTAGTTCTTCCAGTTCATCCTTTTTCCTCCACTCTGGAAATAATTCAGCTATTTTCAAAGCCCTGAAAAGTATCTTCTGGTCTCTGAGTGCCAAAGCTGTGTCCAGACATTCTTCATTCAAGGTCTCTTTCATAATATTCTTGTGCAGTGTTGTGTCTGAATCCACGTTTGGCCAGCGGTTCCACTCCATCGAGCAGCAGACAACACTGGCTGGACAGACCTGGAGGTGCTTCCCCAGCTTAAAGCGGGCCATGGAGAAGGGGCAGCCATAGGCTGAGTTGAGGCAGGACACCTGCTCCAAGGGGCAGAGTAATTTGTGCTCCTCCTCCTTACACATGTGGAAGGTGGCCCCACAGTGGAGGCGGCAGCTGATCACCATGCAGGACACGGAGATCTCAATGGGTGCACGGCAGTGCCGACTGAAACATCGCTCACAGTGCCTGTGTTGTCCAGGGGGAGCTTTCTGGGCCTGGTGCTGCGTGTGGCAAAGACAAGAAGACGAGTTATTGTCTGAAGGAATGAGGATGGTCACAGACCCTCCATACCATACTTGGATTCCACACAGGAGGTGCTCACATGCACTTCTGGTGGGAATGAGGCTGTGAGAAAGGGACTGCCTGCTCCACACGGTCACGTATCACCTCTGATCTCCCTGGTAGCAGCACAGATACAGACAAGGTCTTTACTCCTTAGCTCAGGCAGCCAGGGTATGAGCCGTTTTCTGTCCCACTATTTCACCAGGCTGCTGAAATCAAGACTGCTAGGGGCACAATGAAGTAGCATCCCATTTCCTCAACACTGAGTAAGAAAAATGACATTCCTTTTTCCTCTCTAGATTTGGCCTTGGCCTCTTCTCATCTCCCCACAAAGACATGAATGTTGCACAATGAACCTCCCTTTGCTGTACACCAGCAAGGTCAAGAGTGAGGATTATTTTCAGGATAATTCCAGTGTGGAAAACTGCCTGGGTAAGAGCTAGTTTCGTTGGCCTTCTTTACTCTGCTTTTCCGATTTACCCTTACACTCCAATTGCTGGCTTACAGAACTAGAGGCTGCTCAGTCACAACTTGGAGCTACTTCCCTGGATACCTTCAACTGGTATCAGTAACTTGGCCTATAGAAGACCTGCTGAAAGTAGAAACCTCCCAGCTTTTGACTTCCTGCTCCTTACTATAGGAACTGCATTCCAGCCTGGTTCTGGAATCACTGTGAATCTTTGTGGAAAGAAAAAAGTTAAGGACAAGGAGAAACTCGAGTTTTGTTTTCAGACAGGACTCAGAGTGCTTTTCTTTTTTATGTGAAAATAGGAAAAAAAAATTGACAAACCTTCCCCCCCAACATTTCATGCAGTAAAAATTACCATAGGCCCAACAGACTCTCACTTGGCTCTGAGAAAAGACAGGTATTGGCAGGAAAATAATTTAGACTTTATTTTTCCTAGGGTTAAAGAAAACACACTAGTGGTTACCTAGATGTGTTTTCTTTTGCAAACCCAGGGTTAAGTAACCTAGCCCTGGGGAGAAGTGTGCTGCAGAGGAAGTGGGCTCAGGCTGGGGGAAGAGATGCTATGTGAAGAACTTCCTCTCTCTTTCTTGAAGATGTTCTCTTAACTTTGTGTCTTTCACACTTCTACACCCTGGCAGTGGAAGTCATGAACAACACCAGAGAAGGGAAGATGTCTGGGAAAGGCAATGCTTTTGGGTCTCTGCACTACATATCAACACTCACATTTGAAAATTTGATGTGCATTAATTGCTCAACACAACTTTGTTCAATTTTTTGCAATTTCCAATGCTGATCAATACCTGCTTACTCTCCTAATGAATCAACTCCATTCCCTGTCAGTCCTTACTCGGCCCTGAAGAGTAAAGGAACATAGCCTTATGGTCCCTTTACTCAGAGACAAACTTACAATCTCAAGCATAAGGCTCAGGTACCTTCACCTTTGCAGGGAAAGAGCTCAAGACAGCAATGCAGAAAATAAAACTTTGTGACTTCCCGTTATAACATCCCTGCTTTGCCTTGGGAAGCACTGGCTTCTGCACAGAGGTGACACCAGGGTACTGGCCAGGGTGGCCTCAGCCACACCAAACCCTTAAATATATGTGGTTTTGGGGTGGCACCTGTCCTGCTTTAGGCTGTTTAGTTACATCTATTTTCATGCAGCTCAGAGAAGCAGGAGATACAGATAGATTTATTTCACATTGGCGGCATCCTTGCTGCTCTCATTCTTGCAGTATTTTGCTGCAAATATAATCTCTAAAAATAGTTCCAGCCATGACTTGCATAAGGTCAGAGGAAGGCTGGGTACATTACACTGCAATAAAAACATGACTGTGTGAACAATACTTTCCATTGCAAAAGTAACTCTTGAGGAGAGATAGTTGATTAAAAAAACCCCTACATTAGAGGCATAGGCCTTATTGCTCTCCAAAACACAGAAAGGACTGATGGCAAAGTTTCTGGAATCTGCTTTCACATTGTTGTATGCTGAAATAAACCCCATCCAAATCATGTGTAGAGAAAGAAAAGACATGCTTTGTTTATGAAACGTGACCATATCACAGCATTCAGATGCAGAATCAGTCTTCTTCGTTATTCAGGCATTTTAGTTCAGTTTACCTCATCTCTAACTTGTATATGCTGTTCTTTTCAGACAAAAGATATCTATTCCTCTCTTCTCATTGCCAAATCTGTGAACACAGAGGACAGGAAGAAGGGACAGAGAGTTTCTTTCTGATATTTATCAGGATTTGAATGCTTCTTCTATTCTGGCATGCCAGTAATCAGGAGCTTTGTATTTTAATTGATAATTTAGTTGGCTGTAGTTTAGTCGATGGTATTATTGCAAGTACACAAATTACAAACTCAAAACGCTCAGCAGAAAGTTTACAAATTTTGCCTCAGTAGGTTTGATACTTAACATCCAGAGGCAGGTGACACACAGATAAGTCAGGTGACAAAACATTTCTCTAAACTTGTACACTTCTCAGTTCCCTGCAACTTGCAAAATTTCTCAAGGTCTGGGTTAGGAAACAAAAAACCCAAACAAACCAGAAATGATTACTTCAATCATATTCAAGCTACTGTGTAAGGAAAGAATGCACATTACAGTCCACAGTCTGTCCACTTTGGTAAATATTTTTAGACCATCGTGACAGAAAATCAAGTAAGGTTTAAAAATATACAGCTGCTATTTTAACTGCAGCTACATCTGTGTCTGGAGTGGACCTGTTCAGTGATAATAACTTACAGTTTATAAACAAAATTTCTTTTCAGGAGACATATATTTAATTAATTTGCAGTCAATGAGCCAAAATAATACAAGTATTTTCTCATTTGGCATGTGACTGACCATTTGACATACTAAGGTCATACATTGTACCTGAAGTCTTTGCACAGAATCAAGGGATACCTCCCAGTTTGAAGAAACATCATAAAGGGCCACCAGAAACCCAGATAATGACCCTAAAGAGTGCCTCTGAGATGAGATTGCAAATGAACATAAAACTATCTTTCTAAATTTTACAACATGATAACAAGCTCCTAAAAAAATCACATGAAAGTTCACATCCAAATGCTGGAGCCAAGAATGCTGAAGTTATATATAATGTTTCAACAGAAGGAATGTGAATACTTTTGGTGAAGTGTATAGGACAGATAGGCAATGTTCTCTATTTCTTTTAACCCTTGTTACCTAGTATATAGTGTTTATCTCATCTTTATCATACTGAAATCTTGAGGGGAATAGTTATTAATTTTCTTACAATATAAAAATTTTCATGTCAGTATATTTACTATCTTACATCTGATTGTGTTCACGATAATGATTTTATCTTTGCAATACTAGAGGAGCACTTGAGGTTGAAAAATACTATTGTTTTTATTTGGCAGATGTAGAATTAAAGTTTAGAAAAATGAAAATATATAGAATTAAATATGGTACTTTATACAAATATGTAAATGCCAAGCAAAAAATGCCAAGCATTGAGATGCTCAGGTTCTTATGTTTCACTTGCAGTTGCATGCCTCCTGTACAAAAACTTTGGCAGAGCCAGCTGTAGAATCACATTTTCTAGGACATCAAGAAAGTGTTCATTAACTATTTATTTTCTTTTCTTTTCATGCACTGCTCTTCCTCAATCACTACTTGCTTAACAACCTTGTCAGGAAATCAGGCTTGGGTCTCCTTTTGCTAAATAGATATTTTTACTTCTTAGAGGTGAGGTCAAAATCACTATGCCATTGGAAACCATAGTGTATTGCATTTGTACATGAAACCCAGAAGCCCAAGTTTTCTTAAGTCCTCTCCTTAGACACACAAAAAAAAAAGCAAATCCAAGAATGCCACCAACAAGGAATCATGGGGATCTCTAAATAAGTTGAACGCACCTCAACACCCACAGCAGGGGGTCAGCTACAGCTTGAGTGACCCCCTTGGCACTCAGCACAGTGGGTCACTGTCCTTCATGGCACTCCTGCTCTGCAGTTGCCATTCAGACTGACCATGTACATACCATACATAACAAGTTGCCAGCCAAGCTTTAAATGAGGCAGGCAGTGAGTGTGGTATGGCTCAGGGCAGGTGGAAAGGGAGAATTAAAGGTGTAGATGAAATCTTCATCAATAACACTAATACTGATCATAAGCAAGACCTACTTTTGAGGTGACTTTGAACAAGTTCACATGGATTTTACAGGGGCACTTTGATTCCAGGGCAATCCTCGTGAACTTCAAATCCTTAGTAAAAGACATGAGAATGAGTAAGATTTTCTGTGAAACAACTGACTTGTTGGATATATAACTATGGAAGGATGAAGCTGTGACAACTAGGGAGCCAGTATTTCCTACCTGGGGATCATCTGGATGAGGCTGTGGTGTTTCATGGCAATAACCACTATTTCAGAGTTACTGAACAGGTTGGAATTGCTTTATACTGAAAAAAATAAATCCACAGTATAGTGCATCAGTTGGGAAAGGACTTCAATCCATGCTCCTTGCCTTTCTTCTGGAGCATGTCTGTTGCTCAGGTTCCCAGAACAGCACATCAGCTTCTCCTCAGCTCCCTACACCTGACATGCAGGACCATGGTGATCAAAGAGAAGCTGTTGCACCATCAGGCCTCCCCCTTGCCTGGAAAATCTGTTCTGCACACAGGCAGTAAAGTGGCACCAAAATTTGCTTGTGGAATTTCTGTCTGGTGAAATGCACTAAAGCTGTTACAGGAGGAGTAGGGAGACTTCAGAGCAGTGAGGCACAGGTAACTCAGGGCACTGCTGGTGGGAACCCTGCACTGCACTCCCCACTAAAACACCTGGATCAGCAGTGTTTCTTGCCCCTCCCTACCTGGTGCAATGTGGCTATGGCTCATCTGAGAGAAACCCACCCAAAAATTCCAGGTGCTGAAATGGTCCCCTGGGCTGGTGGCATTGTGCAGGATAGCTCAGCATCAGTATCTTGTGCTGGGCATGCTGGGGAGTCCTGTAGAAGACAGACAAATCAGGAGGCTGTGACATGGAACTGCTCTGCTGCTCCTCAGACATGTCCGGGTCCCTGTGCTGTCCTTGGTAGACACAGTCAAGCAAACTTTTACTTTGCATTGGTAACTAGGAAATGGGTTTGGTCTTGGTTTGAGTTCAACAAGTGCTTTAAAAGCATGGGTCCAGTTTCGTTGCAGTTTGAGGAAAAAAAAAAAAAGGGAGGGTAATGGTCCAAGCCATGTTTTTTTCTCTTTGGGCTCAGGTTCTATTTTATGCTCTGGTAACAATCTCATTAACATACTTTTCTGAAAGGTGCCCAGCGTAACATATCTCAGAGCTATTGGTTAAGATCTAAGTAATAAAATAAAAATAAAAGAGATTTGTGAATAAAAATTACTAAGCAGTCACAAGACTAAATGGTATAGTAGTACCTTTAACTCTTATAATTCTTACTTCATCATTCATTCAGTCTAGATTGCCAACATAAAGTTTGCAGTCTCAATCTACAAAACTCATTTAATTTTAAGTATAAGCACTTTTGGCACGAGATTGCTCTTGCCTTTTCTCTGACCCTTACTGTATCTCCATGTCTTCTCTGAGTTTCCTGAAAATAACAGAAATTGAATTTTGGATTTATCATCTGATCTGCTGCTGAAGCTCCCATCTTCCAATCAGCATCTTAGTTTTTTTAAAATCCTGCATACAGTGCTGCAAACTACAGCTAATTCACTGAATATATTATGGAGGGGTTTTTTTTAGAGCAGTATGTCACAGAAGTGCTCAGAGTTACCAGTTGCCTCTGTTTTAGAGTCTCATGTAAGACATCTCATGATTATTCTATTTCATCTTAATTCCTAAGGCTGTTTTGAAGATGTCTCGATTTTCATAGCTTGCTACATAATGTAACCATTACATTGCATCAAGGTTTGTCCAAAAAAACCTCCAACTCTATTTACAAAGCCTTACCTTGATCATAGAGTCCCTGTGCACGTACCAAACACCTCTCTCCTGGTTGTGCTCAGCTGGGCTGAAGTGAGGTGGGTGAGGGAGAACTGCAAGCAAAGAGAGGAGAACAGAAGGACACGGAGCAAGCCCAGGCAGAAACATCAAGTAGTTTTGGGATGTTAAAAATAAAACCTGTGCATGTGACCGTGTGGCTCAGCTTACAGAGCTGTCTCTTCCACTGTATTTGTTAACCCTGTCACTCCTGGAGTGATAAGTGGAGAGGCAGAACCAGCAGTACTCCATGTCCCCTGCATGCCAGGAAAAGATCAAACCCCTTCCCCAGCCCTGTATCAGCTCCCTGCTGCTCTCTTATGGAGGTTTGTCCTTTACAACTCAACTCCCCTTGGTGCCCACACCAGTTTGTGGGTTCTGCAGTTGGAATTGTCACGGGATGCAGCAGCTGGCACAGGCAGCAATGGTAGTTTTCTCATCTATCCAGGCAGGGTGGACATAAGGAGAGTGGGAATGGCCCAGACTTGAGCAGCTGGGCAAAGGTGCCTGCCCTCCTCCTGGGGACCCCCAGGAGACTCCCAAGCTTCAATCCCTCCACTGCACAGTGAAAAGGTCCCACCAGCCACCAAGAGTAAGCCTGAGAGTACAGCTCCCAGCACCACCCTTCCCCAGCCAAACCTGGGGAAGCAAAGGAGAGCAGTCATGTTTTACTGCGGTCATGGACCCACTAAAGCATTTCAAGGTGACTTCCATGTTGAGCACTTCATACTGATGGTGAATATGGACAGGTCGTCCATGCCAGTGAGGTTCAGGGGTGCAGATGGGGCAGGAACTGCTTCTCCCTGGTGGGTGCTCACTGCATCTGGCTGCAGATATCCCCTGTGACCCTGCTGCCATTTGCTGCCACTTCTCACTGCCTCAGAAACACAGAACCCTTTTGGCTGTGGTGGCCTTGAGATCCTAAATCACGATGAACTTGATACTTTGCCTTATCTTTCTCTTTCCCTATCTGTGAGTCCCCAGCGACTCTCATAACTTGAAACATTGCAGGCAACTGTTTTCATTTTTAGGGCTGAACAAAATGTCAGTGGATGACAACCAAGGCTTGCTGGTGCCAATTGCTAAATATGGTCAGCAGTCTGGCTCCGCGGCCTTTTTTAGAAAGGGTGTATTATCGTGATACCATTTTCTGGCATCCCATTGCACTGGGGAAAACAAGAGCCAGGGGTATTTTGCCTAAACTCGAATTTAACCCAATCACAGCGTGATGGCTTATCTTTATTCTGTCCACTTCTACTCTTCCTCCCCCAGCTCAGGGTCATTTGTCAGCCTTCAATGTTGTTATCATCTTTTCAGGCTGTGTATAAAAACATGCTGAGGGTGTGCCTCACTTTTGCATGAAGAAAAATTCTGCTCAAAATTGTGTATTGATTTAAGAGTAAATTCCCTCCAGCTGAATTAACTGAGATTACAAAACACTCGGGGCTTCAGAAGTTGTCAGAAATGAAGCTACCTTCTGTCTTAATTTTACGAGCCCCTGATGTCAGCCTGATCTCAGATATCTCTGCTTTCAGAGAGATATGTTTCAGAGACAGTTGGAACTCTGTGGGTGCTTTTTGCTGTTTCCATGACTTGTCCCATGACCACACAGACCCAGACAGCCTAGACCTGCCTCTCTCTCTCTCTCTCCCTCTCTCTCTCTGCACCCCAATCCTACGCTGCCTCACAGCCTCACCCCACACAAGGCCCCGAGTTTTGCAAATACTTGCCTGCAGGTGATGACTGTGATCCAAAAAGGTGTCATTTGGGCTGGCTGTTAAAGGCAGGTTATCACCAGACATGCAGAATGAACATAGTTCACCATGCCTGAAAATATGTACTTGGTGGGGAGAAGGGAGCAGAAGAGCAGAGAGACAGGAAACAGGAATTCATCCTTGTACCTGCATTGCATTAGCTCAGTTGCACCTGAAACCAGACTTTCATCAAAACCAGGAGAACCTGAAGATCTCTGCTGCCACCCATAACTGTGCTAATTTAATTCAAGGTATATCAAGAATGTCAACCAATACTGTAACTAGACCTCCTGCTGCATTGCAGATGTGCTTTGGTAGGGTACAAGAAACGTGAAATCCCTGAAAGAAACATGGAACTGTTATTTATTTTTTAATTTTTTGGTGCAAATGCTTTGGGAGAAAGCTTTTGCCTGTCTGCTTTAATCTACCTTATGTCAATTCAATGGGTAGAAAAGCTGTGCTTCCATATGAAACCCTATGAAATATACCAATGTATATATGTACGCAAATATATGTATCTGTTGATGTGGCAAAATTGTCTGAGATCTGGTAGCCTGAGAGAGGTGAGGCTGCTGCAGCCCCATGCCCAAGTCCAAGCAATAGCCAGACAGAGTTTGTATTCCCAATAAGTACATGTACAAATTCACATATGCACCAATTAAGCAAATACACATGGACACAGATTACACATCCATCCACACAGAGCACTCCCACACAGCACTGGCAGCCTCATCCCACACTCTGCTCCAGCTGAGCTGACGGAGGTGCACTAGTGAGCGTCTGTGGATATCTGTGTATTTATAGAAGTATTTACACACGTGTGCAGTGTGTCTCCTTCCAGCACCTGGCCTCAGGCAGTGCCCAGGAGCTGCCCCTCAATCCCAACCTCTCCAGCCCCCCAGCAGCCAGCTCCCTGTGGTGCTCTGACCACGAGTTCCTCACGCAGGGCAAAGTGCAAAAGGAGTTTGATGAGAAGACCGGACAGGCTGCACTGATCAGCTGCAGGACATGGACAAATCATCACAAACCATTTACATATGGCTGGCCCTTTTTATTCCTGTATGCTATATTTGTTTCTCTGTGTGACCTAGATCACCCCTGGTTCCTGCCCTAATCACTCCCTAATGAGTCCTGTGCAATCCCCAAATGCTTGTCCCTTGCACCTTGTCCCACACCCCTGAAGTGTGTGTCCCACACCCCTGAAGACAGCTGCACCCCAATCCTAAAGGTGCTCTGGGGCTGAGGCTGGACAGGGTGTTCCTTTCTCTGAGTGCTTAATTTGGGTTTCCACCTGCCTCTGTGCTCCTGTGCCCCTCGGAATGGGCTTCTAATGGGCTGGTGGCTCCTGGGATGGGCCTGGAAGCAGCCTGGTGCTGCTTGGGCTCCCCCTCCTGCCATCATCACCCTGTGCTCCTCTGTGGGTGTGCAGGCCAGCTTGTGCCACACAATCTGCTCTACGTGTCTGTCGCATCGTACACCGTGGCTGACCGGCAGTCCCCCCGGCCCGCGGCCGCCGCTCTGTCCGTGTCTGCCTCGGCATCGCCCGTGGCACAGCGAAATGGCTCCGCTGCTTGCCGCACCCGCAGTGACGCGGTCTGCGGTGACACCGAGGCCACCGCTAGGGGACCTGCATTAATTAAAGTGAAAACATGAGCCCGCTGCGCTATCCCGGGCCGTAACAGCCCCGGGAGCATCCTGGCCACTTTCAGCACTTCCCGGCACGGAGCTCCCTGGCGGCGGCGCTGGCGGGCGGCGCGTTGGGGCCTAATACCGCCGTGACACTGGCGGCTTCTGCGCCATCGCCACCGCCGCCTCCGTGTCCCGGCACGCGACCCCCGCGGCCGGCCGCCGCC
>WBNO01000769.1:143431-156080 GCA_013400575.1 Peucedramus taeniatus
GAACTGGGGAGAGGCGGCCGGTCCTGCCCTCCCCAGGGAGAGGCTCCTCGTGGCCGGAGGGACTCTCTTGGCTTGTGCCGGTGGCGGCGCCGCACGCCGGCTT
This sequence comes from Peucedramus taeniatus, assembly GCA_013400575.1. Classification (NCBI taxonomy): domain Eukaryota; kingdom Metazoa; phylum Chordata; class Aves; order Passeriformes; family Fringillidae; genus Peucedramus; species Peucedramus taeniatus. The sequence goes on from WBNO01000769.1 coordinate 143,535, forward strand.
TGGAAATCACCGTGGCTGGCTGCGCGGAGTCGGACAACTCCGTGCCGTGAGTACGGGATGGGCCGGGTCTGGTGCTCCCACGGCGGGACGGGGTGCGAGCAGAGGCAGGGTGTCAGCTGGACGGCAGGACATGGTCATAAGCTGAGCCAAGGGAGGTTTAGCTTGGGCATCAGGAGGAATTTCTTCACGAAAAGCGTGGTTAAGCATTGGAATGGGCTGCCCAAGGAGATGGTGGAGTCACCGTCCCTGAAAGTGTTTGAGGAAAGACTGAACGTGGCACTCAGTGCCGTGGTCTGTTTGACATGGTGGTGTTGGGTCATAGTTGGAGTCGATGATTTAAGAGGTCTTTTCGTGGAGGGGAAGGGAAACTTTCTCCTGGATCTTCCAAGCTTTTGGTTTTTAAAATTTTTTCCCTTGCAGTGTTAGTTATCTTAAAAAAGCTCTGCCATCTCCTTGCAAATATCACCCCGTAGCCTCGGATTATCTCACTCACAATGTTATTTCTTTGACTGCCTGTATATGATGAAAGATTAGCGCTGGGTGTCCGTTTCCAGTTGTCCTGTTTCAGAGACTTTTTATGCAGCAGAAACCCGTCCCATTCATAGTCTCTAAATCGGTGTTGCCCGTAGCGCGGTCCATGTAACAATATTTTAAGCTTTGCCTCTTGAGGGCGTTTCATGAAAATGAAACTCCAGGCTGAAAAGATACGTCATAAGCTGTGAAAATACCGGGCTGCTGTTTCTGCAGAATTCCCAAATGGTGCTGAATGGTGGTGTTTAATGATCTCTTTATCCTTTATTCAAGCTGCTGTTCCTCTGGAATTCTTTTGTTTCCTGGCGTATTTTCTGCCCTGACTGCTTGATGTTAATGAAAGACTTAACAAAGTTGGGATATGTCAATGAGCTCTCAGGAAATGGGGTTGCAACTTTACCTTTAGAAGCTCTTTGTTTAAAGCTATTTTATATATATAATATAATATATACCTCTATTGGTGTTACCAGTATGCGGACGGGATGTGCCTTGGCTCGCCTGGCCCTTGCTGCCGGACCATATAGCGGCTGCTGTGGTGTTTCATCCCTGAGACACTTTTGGCTAGCTGGCTGCTGCTGGGCACGTGGAGACAAGTCTGGGCTCTGGTCCTCCTCTAGTTTTCCTTTAACGGAGAAGCTTTAAGGCGATGGTGAAGGAAAGGAGTCGGTTCTGATGAAGAGTTTATAATCCAGAGCTTTATTCTGGCCCATGGGCCTCTGAATTCAGCAACTCCTAACAGAACTGTAACAGAACTCCCACAGAATCCCAGCTGAATCCCCGGCCGCGTGGTTGCTGGCTCCTTTAACCTCGGGGAGGGGAGAGGGGAAGGGACAGGGAGCCACCAACCAGGTACTGGGAGGGGGAGGTCTCAAAGGACAAAGGACACCTGAACGACCCAATGCCCCCTGAGGGGTAGAGGGTATCTTTTGAATGTCCAATCACTTGGTTGATAACAGTGCTCAGCAGGGGTCGGGTTGGGGAAAGGAAAGGTGATTGACACATCTGGGGGGGAATCTTCAGGGGAGGGAACTAGGTTTCTGAGGGAAACCCTGACATCACACCTCAGTATACCTCTGTTATTAGTTAGAGTAGAATAGTTAATGAAGCACTGTGTAAATTAATAGGTTGTATCAAGATGATCTTTTGTATATTTGGCTTTGTTTTTATTGTAACTTCATTGTGTTACCACCTGCATTGACATGTGAACTAGCTCATCCAAAACAAGTTTTGAAGTTTCTACTTGAACTGTGGCTTCACCTTTGAATTACCCTTTAGACAAACCCATAGGCACAGGGGAAATAAATCCTAGCTTGAGGCACAGTAACTCAAGATGACACATGAGGAAGAGGTTTTTCTCAGTGTGGATTTTCTTGTCACAGTCTTTCAAACAGATTCAGTGATGCTTCACCTCTGAGAGCTGTGACTGTTTTGGGGGCTTGGCATCCTCCCACTGACCGCCAGCTTCAAAGCAGTGTCTTTGTTACACCCCATCTCTCACTCTGCCACTGTACCAGGGTGTTCACTTCTTGCTGTCAGTGTGCCATGTGCTGATTTTTTCCGGTGTTATGGTCTCTGTGTTGATGACTTCAGAGCTGGAATGCTCATGTGGTCCTGTATATTCAGTTGAGTGCTGGCTCCTGGAGAAGTCCCAGTTTAGTCCATTTGGAAAGGGAAAGGCAGCAACAGCCTATGGCAGCAGCATTGGCCCAAGTCACCACGAGAGCTAAAAGGTCCTACAGTCAGTTGTAGCAGTTTCTGAAAGGTTCTTTATAGAAACTTCTAAGTGTAAATGTTTATTTAAGCAGGTTATTTGATAGTGCTATTTCAGCTTGGATGTTTCTATACAGTGCTCTTTTCTTTCTTTCTTTTTTTTTATTTCTTCCCCTTCTGTTGAATAAGCTGAAATTCATAGAGTGGTACATTTTCTTTTATGACCCTATTTCTGCAGGCTTGCTTTGAAATCTTTCTGTTTGTCCCTCCATAGGGTTGTGAATTTTTTCTTCTGAAGTGTTTTACAAGTTCTTGAGAGGGCTTAATTTCTGTCTTGAAGTACACACAAAAAAAAGTGTACCTTTAAAGGGGAACTAAACAAGTTCTTACATTGCAAAATGTAACTTTTATGGCAAGAGGTTAATGGATGTAAACCAGTGCCTCCCTGAAAAACTGAAATAAAATTTTTCCAAAATAGCATATAGCACATAAAAAAAAAAAACAAAACCAGTGATGTGATTTAGAGCTAGGGGGTTTAATGTTAATTTGAAACATAAGAGAAATAGAAGGGCAGCAGGAAATACTTCTGAAGGACAAAGGGAATAGTGAGCGAGCCTAGTAGGCTGTGAGCAGGTCAAGAAAAATAAAAGACATTAAAGGAATTGCACAGTTGATGAAATATTTGGAGTGGCTGAAATATCGGCACAGGAGGTTCTGGAATGATGTAATGGACAAACAATTTAGAAAGACCAGACCACCTCTTTTTCAGAGAACAAGTGGAAGCTGAACTGATGAAAAAATTATTCAGCTTTATACTAAAAGGGGGAAAGCATAATGGATGTATTTGTTTAAATAATATAATAATACTAATAAAGAAATGCTGATGTAAATTACAGAGAATAGAGACAGCATTATGATAGCAAGTCAGCTTTTTTTCTGCTCTGAAGAAAAAAACCCTCATCTGTTACAGTTTTTAAAGTCTGTTAAGCAAGTAAGTGGATTAAACTGCTCGATGTTATTTCCAAGAATAAATGTGGAATTTTCAAGATACAAAATGCCAGCAGTAGAATGCAAGGCCTGTAGAAATATCAGTACTTCTAAATTATCGTGGACAAGGTAAAGGGACTCTGGAAAAACAGAAGAGGTAATTTTAAGCTAAACACTCTCAAAACCTCTACAGAATATAAGATCTGTATACCGGTAGGACTGGGAATGATATTATGCCACCTCCTGAATGTCTTGAATTGCATTAAACATTGTACAGACTTAGTAATTCATTTTGAGGATAAAAAGTAGAGGTAGTCTAAGACAGGTGACAGTAAATTTCCTTTCATCAGAATTGATTTATAAAGGATGTTAGTAGCAGGAAGGTATGAAAAAGTGTTAGAAAGTTGTATAGACTGCATATCACAGGGTCACTTCTGCAGGTCTGTTCATGTTAGACAGGGATAAATGGAGTTTGGTGACAGAAGAAATTTGGCTTGGAATAATGTGAACACTTTCTTGAAACATAATTATTGCTTAGTGTCATGAGGAGGCAGATGCTAAAACTCACTGGAACTGAAAGAAATACAACTGTTCCTGGATGTGTGTGGAGAGTTATGGACTCTGAGCTTTCAGAGTGTGACATAAGACTTAAGATTTAGCCAGTCACCTGCTCCTGACAGCTTCCTTGTGATCCAGAGTATTTATTTTTTCTGTTTTTCTGTTTTGTTGGTAGTTCGGAGTGTTTGTCAGGCTCAGCAGGAGGATTCATATGTTCTGTGAGATACCAACTGGTTTGACACACACAGATCTTTATTTTGTTTTATATAAAGTTGAGATTATGTGTAAATGATGTGCTGGTTCTAAAAGCATAAAATAAATACCCTGTGGCTAAACATCCTGAACATATCTCTAAACAAGGCTTTGTAAGCCTACCAAATTTAGTGCTAAGGTAACACTTGAAAGCAAATTCAGCTGTTGAATTATGAAAATGTCATTTTGGCAAACAAACTTAGGGGATCTTAGGGGATCACAGACTATAAGTATCTATAAGTAAAGTCCAATAATAATGTTGTGATTAACATTAAGTTGTGGTTTTTGTCTGAAGTAGGGTGAGATTGTCTCTTAAAAGACACGGGATTCTTTGTAGAGCTTCCATATGATCCTCTCTTCAACTGCCTACCTGTTCTTATTCTATCTTTTTTTTGGTATTGATAAGTTATCAGAAAAGAGAAGAGGTGTCTCTGTGAATGTGCTGTTAGTTGGATTTGGAGACTTTTGGTTGGAGGGGTATTAGGTGTAAATGGGATGAAGGAAGCAGGGTAACCAAGCTTTGAAGTGCCTGTGGGTTTTGGCTTGATGTGGCTGATACCTCAGTGCTGTGTTACTCTTTCATTGCTGATGTCCTAAGCTAGGATGAAATCAGTAGAATTTTGACTTACTGTTATTTTGTGGGTTTGCACTCGTATCTTCCATAGTGCTGAGTCACAGCAAATAATACAATTGTGGCAGGCAGATCTGTCATCACGGGAAGCATGAGGTAGCTTTGCTTTCAGTGCCTTCTGATATTTCCAACCCTAAACAAAAGCTGCTTGAAACTACAAAGTCAGCTTTATTATTAATTTAGTTTATTTTTAATGTAATTTGTTTTAAGCTGTTGGAGTTTTCTTCTTTTCACAGTGTGAAATTCCGAAAGGTGCACTCTTGTTCTCTCATAAAGAATGTTTAGGGCAAGTTAGGATTTTGGAAATGTTAGGGTGATCTTTTTTTCTGACAGATGACTGTCTATTGTGGTTTTTCAAGCAGTCCCTCTTCTAGATATGACCTTACAGAAAATACATAGTTTGCCAGCCCATTCTGTGAGTGCAGGGAGGATGTGCTGTAATCTTGATCAAAATACAAATATCATCTGTTTTTCTTTTAAAGACGAGATACATTTTCATTTAGCACACAGGAATAATCACTTCTGTTGTTTCGTGTGGATAGGCACATTACCGTGAGGTTATTTTTTTCAATGTCATTGTAATCCTGTGTGGCTGAATAGTTTAATTCCCCATCACTCGCTGCTTTGTGTTATGACTTATGGGACCTTTTGGTTTCCGGTTGATTGTGGATTGTGGGGTTATAGAAATGAAGGTGAGGGTTTTTAAATTTAATTTATTGCACTGCAGATTTATTGCACTGCAGCACCTTTGAACGCAGTAAAGGAATTTTGTCTTTTCAACTCAAGTCAGAAAGTCTCAGTTAACAAATCTGAAGATGTTTTCATTTTAAATTGACGTGGCTTTGACAGTCAGTTTTTTGCCTTCTCAGTCAAGTTAAAAGCTTTCTGGAACTTTGAAAACTGTATCTGCTGCCTTGTTAAGTCAAAATGGACCTTTTAAAAATGGAACTCAAAACATCTTGTAAATATCTTCATGGTAGTAAATGTATAGTGAAATGCTAGGTACACTGTATATAATCTTTTATTGTGCGTATCCCCTTGCTAAAACTGTTTTCCAATAAACCTTGTAAATGCATTACTTCTTAATCTGTTCAGCAGTGTTTTTTCAAAAAAGAGGGGAAAAAAAAAAGCACACAATCCTCAACAATCCTCAAACTTTTGGTTTGTTAGTGTCCAGCTCTGTGGCTCAGTGGGTTTAGCTAGTAATATAGGCTGATGTGCCAGATCAGTTTTTGAGATAGCACTAAGTGTCAGGTAATTCTTTTTGTGTTAGTGGTTGGTTTCTTTAGAACCAGAAATATACATGCAACCAGAAATCTACTTACTTGATATTTTTTCCCTATGAATGTGTGTGGGGTTTGTTTTTTTGTTTTTTTTTTTTTTTAAGTGTGAAAAAGATCAGGAGCCTGGCAAGCTAGTGTTGACCTGGTTTTAAGTACAGCTCTTAAAAATAGGTACTTTTTTTGTAAGGACAGAAGATCTTTCTGAATGTTACCTGGAGACACAAGCAATGTACCCTTCAAGATGAGTAATTTTGCAGAAATATTTTTGATGCGGTAGTTGGTTGTCTTTACTTTAGCCAACTTTTCAGCCCTTTTTTTTGTTTGTGGGTGAGAAAGTCAGGATGAGGTGTTGAAATGTGACAATGTGACATCTCTGCAGATTTGACAGAGGTGTCTCAATATTGTTCAGATAGCACACAATGTATTTCCCCTTCACCCCAATTTTTATTCCTTTTGAGCAATAGTCAATATTAAAGTTTGTAATTTGTCTGTAATATCACATTCCATGTTGTGCAGTGTTGTTTGTATTTTAGGTCTTGTATTAATTATTTTAAGGTTATTCTTATTTTTAAACAAGAACCAGTCCAACTTGCCAAGTGCTCTAAAGCTAGAACATGCCAACTTAGCTGTTGATTAGGTGGGTTAGTACTTGTTTTGCTATTTCACAGGATTATAAAAGTGCTAGAACAGAAACAATTGTGAATTAAGGCTTACCACTGGGCAGTGGAAAACCCTAAGAAGACTAGGAAGCCTTCAAAATAAAGCAGATTTGAAAGATATGGAAATGGGCAGCAGTTCCATGAAGAAATCCACTTCTTAATTCCATTTTTTAACAGAAAGTCTCTTAAAATCTGAACCCTGTTTCGAGGCTATATGTTCTATTCATGTTTGGCTACCATTCTTATGTTACATTTGAAGCTCCTTTAATCTTCTGGCCCTTTGGATAGCAAGGGGTGGTGGTTCCTTTTCTTCTCCATTGTTCTTGTATGCTGGTTGCCCTAGGAGTGTGGATCCCTGCTGTTTGGCTGTTGCAGCTTTTATAAACCACAGAAAATAAAATTCACAGGTTTGTTTTGTTTCCTTGTTAGCGCTAGAGTTTGATACATCATCAGCAAAACTTACTTTTGGGTCTTTACAAATACTATAGCTGCTGATTTTATAGTGACTGTAAAACATGTTTCCCAATCCTTTTTTACCACTAGAGAGAGGTAAGCAGAATTCTTGGAAATGGGCTGTGCTTTGCTTGAACAATAGCTTTTTGTAGTTGAGATGATTAAATATCCTTTCCTGTAGACGTTCTGAGCTTTACAAGCTTTACAAGCTGTCCTGAGTTGAGAGAGAAAGTAAAACCCCTGACCCTCAGATGATATGAGTGTTTCTACTCCTGGGCATTCCCACAGACCCTATAAGCCAGTATCGTTTGTCAAATAATTTTGCAAAAGAAGTCAGTACAACCTCATCAAAGTGTTTATCTGGCTGAGCTGGCTTTTGAAACAACAGGAGACAGCAGTGAAGAGAGAATCAATCTGTTGATTTCCTTTATTTTTCTTTTTCTCTCACATAACACTGTCAACAGTATAGAGACCTGGTGGATGTGTTTTCATCTCTGTAGGATGATGCCAAATGGAGGATTTTGCTCTAGAAGTTTTTCCAGTGAAATAGTATTAAATCCCAGGTGATATTTTTATCATTCTATGCCCTGTATTAATTATGGTTTTATTATGAAGGGTGTTTGTTGTCTGTCCTCTCCAAGAAAGCAGACCATTTACTTCCCCTAGATTTAAATACTTCTGTTAGCATCTTGAGTCATTGCCTGTGAATTACCAAAAACCAGATCAGAAGTACTTCTCAAAATCTGTATTTTGTGAGGAAAAAAACCAGACACATTTGTGGCCAAAATGTTGATTTTTTTTTTTTTGACAGTGTGTTGATGAGAGCAATGAATGACCAAGTGCTGCTTTCGGGTTGGCTTTTTAAATTGGATAGGTTTTCTAGTCTCACACGGAAGAGTGTCAGAAGGTGATGTATGCTGTAATCAGAGCTCAGTGAATTGCTCAAACATCTGTCCATACTGTGCTGTAGGTATTTGGCTTGCTGTCAAGAAGTGTGAGTGTGAGGAAACTTCTTCTCTAGGACATGTAGAATCTCATGGCAGAGTCAGTAAACAAACTCAAATCTCCTTGGAAGTAAAGCTTTTGTGCATTTCTTCCCTTGAATAATTCCAGCTTCTCATTGCTTGGAGTTCTGTCTTGACAGTGCCATTTCTAACACGAGTTGTCCTTTCAGGGCTGATGGTGCCTCTTGTATCTTTTCCATGTCTCTCTGGCAGCAATCTAAAGGAGAGACAGCAGTGTGACAGCACAGCAGAGCTCCCACGTCTGCCTCCAGTGACTCCTTTCCTTCTGACAGCTGCCTCAGTTAGGAAATGTACTCTCATAGTATGGCAAATCATGGGTATTTTGATAATTTTTTATCACACTCTCTTTAAACTCTATTCTGCCTTACATTTCAAGTCTTCCCCTTCTGACCTATTCCCATTGTGAAGTAGAATGCCATGTATAGATCTACACTTCTGAAACACATTTTTTTTTCATATTCTTGGCCCTATTTCCAAAGAATGAAAGTCTGTCTCTAATAGTCCTTAATATCAGGAGTGTATTTGGTAATCTTATTTTCATTGTGTATACATGGTACATATATGCTATTACAGGTGTAAAGAAAATACAAAATTTACATATATATATATAATTATGCAGCTCTTGATTTGTAAAGGCTTTATTTTTATATCTTGATACCTCTGACGTGTGGAATATTCAAGAGCATTAGTCACGAGGTATTCCTTCTGGCAAAGCCCTTAAGTTTAGTGACAGTGATAGCTGATTTAAGAAGGCAGGGAGTTCATTTTTATTCCTATCTAGATGATTGCTTGGGACAAGGTAGGTCATGGCGGTAAGTGACTCTGTATTTCCCAGTGTTTCAGAGTTTCTTTGACTTGATGAACAAGGAGAAATGCAGTACTTCTTGTTTCCCCTAGAAACGTGTGCTTAGAAAACATCCACATTCGGTGTGGTTCTTGTCTTAATCAGCAAAAAAAATTGGGATCACATTTGCCCTATGGAATTGCAGACATTCAGGAATAGTGGGTTTAATTTTGCTAAAATTTGTTTTTATGCAGACAAAAAGATGCATAAAATTTATGCAGAAGGAGAAAGTGTCATTTGGGGTTGAGTGGTGGTGTACAAAAGCCCAAGAAATACACCATGAAAATTCCTTACCACGTCTCCCGAGGTTTTTATCTAGCCAGGAGTATCAAAAAATGTGGACAATGCTGTGCTATCTTTAGGAGAGAAAAGATGGATAGAACATTTCCATGACAACCACCACAGATTTTCTCCAGAAGTAGCGTTAATTTTGACAATGCAGAGAATATCCAGGATTTGCTATTTGCTGCAAGGGTGAACTTAAAGTGACCACTGAAAGATTTTCAGCTAAGTCACACCAAAGCTGCTGAAGACCAGAGAGACAGTTTGAAGTTATTTTGCTTCTGTGGTTTAGTCTGGGGAAAAAGCTACATCCTCAAAAATTGAGGAGGATTTATAGCAAACAATCCTTGGATGACTGTAACAACTAACATAGAGTTGTTACATTTTTAGTCCTAAAAAGCCATTGTCTGCTCACACATTTGAATAGGTCCAAAGATGCTGTCAGTGTGTGTGGGCTGGATGGAATCCTTGATGCACTCGTTGAATATTTCACCAGTAGTCAGGAAACCAGTAAAAGAATGGTAAAGAAAGAATAGATTTTAAGATATGTTCAGGATGTAAGAACTTCTAGAAAATAACTATGGGTTTAACAGTTACAGAGATTAGACAAGTATATAAAATAGGTATGTGGCTATGTGCTGGGATTTTATTTACCAGCAGTGACAGCCTAGTATAAAATAAGGTATTGAACCCATCTCTAGTTGGATCGGTAACTTCTCAGTGATGAAGAGAGCTTAATCTTTTCACCTTTAATGAAAGAAACTCTCTTCCCAGTCATTTGGTGGTAGGTATTTGTACTCTCAGGTAAAAGACAATGTACTATTTTGAAAGGACTTTAGGTGTAGAGTTTACTCATGAAATAGAGGAGTTAGCCAAGTGAGCTGTCTTGAAAGTCAGAAATGAGCATAGCCAAAACCTGCAGCTACAACTTGTAGAGAGTGTAAGAAAGATAATATCTGTGAAGCTGTTGGGTAGAGGGTTTTGCAGTAAAGTCAGAGAAAGAATTTAAGTAAATCCTGTATCTATATTTTCAATAAGTGAAGCAATGATTTGAGGTACAACAGGAGGAGGAGGCTAAGAGAAATCTGAAAGGAAAATGGAAATTATTACCCTACAGAAAGAAGCAAAATTAATTGAAAGAAAATGTGTATGCAAACTGGAGATGGGGGAAACTAGGTTAATGAGTACAGTAAGGAAGAATACACTTGAGGAAACTTACGTATGATGAAGTTGGTTGTGTCATTGATGTGTAGAAACATTGGAACGTTATATGGAGGCTGCATAATAGAAATTAGATGAAATTCAGTATTAAGGGATGAAGATGTTACCTGTCAAGAATTCAACTTAATTAAGAACTTGTACGTATTGAAAGTGAAGGTGTGAAATGACCACAGGAGTTTATCAAAGGAGTTATCAAAGTCCTTAAATCCCAAATAAATGCAAATACATTCTTATGAGTTGGAGAAGAAAGACTTCAGACAAAAATGGAAATTTTTTAATAACACAGTGGAAGGCCTGAGATGTTACCTGGGCTGTAGTGTATGCCTGTGTTTATTCATGGTCAGGGGCAGAATGACCAGAGTGTCTGCAAAGCCATTTTCCTGTTAGGAATGTGCTTCTAGCTCATGGTTGTCTACCTGGTGTTTGAGTTCAACTTGCTTATTCTAAAATATATAAAATACTTTGTTCAAAATATTTTAGGAATGCAAGAAATTTGGAGTGTTTGTTGACTGAACTTCTTTTTACAGTTAAAATTCCAGGCTTATTCAAATAGTATGTGTGTTTAATATACAGGTAGTAGTCACTTAAACTAAAAATGTGAAGAACATGTAATTGCCATGCATACTCTAAGAAACAGGAACACTCAAAGCTCAAACATGTAAATACAGGAAGGAAGGGGTCTCAAAGCTGTTAAGAAAGATGTAGGGAACTTCCGGTGCTGTGAGATCTATCTTTTTGTTCTACCTTTATTAAAAAAAGACCATTTCAGGAGAGCCTTTTCAGCAAAATTAGGCTGTTGAATTGCTTACCTATATGCTCAGGTTGTTAATGTTGCGTTCAGTGCAATCTGTGATTGACTGACAATCAGTGTAGTAGTTCTGTGTCCCTGAACAGTTTTTTACATCTCATTTGTCAGAATACAGTAACACTTGAAGTGATGTCCAAAATGTTTTCTGTGAAAGTCAGTCCTGATCATCAGAATTCTTATAAATGGTTGTCAGATAGTAGCAACTTAAAAAAGAGGCTCTAACAAGAAGCATATTTGAGTATCTTTTTTTTTTTTAATTATTCACTTACAGCTCTTTGTGCTACTAGAAGAGTAGTTAGAGTAGACTCAATATATGTTTAGTGTATTTTAAAGAGGAAACCTAAGCTGTTGAGAATCTGTACAGACTCATGTTGCTTCATTTTAAAATAGAAAATGCAGAGGAGATCATTTATCATCTGGTGGTTCTGTGCTTATGGAATTTGAGGTAGGTAGCTTATTTAGTACAACACATTAGAGCTTTTGAAAGAGACCTTTAAACGTCCTGTAGAGTAACTTTTTATATAGTGCAGCTTCCTAAATTCTGTGTTACGGACTTTACGGTATGTTGGAGACTCTACATCTCTGTGAAGATGCATGGAAACACTGACATCTTGAGAATTTGATTCCCAAACTCTTTTGGATTTAAAGGGATGGTGCAAGGAGAGAAGTAGCAGCAGAATGGAGCACTAGGAGTAGAGACCTGATCCTCACCCATTGCTTTAAGGGGAATGAGTTCTTTCCACACAGTTCTCCACCTACTACTGTGTGCTAAGTGACTCCAAAGTGTGGTGTTGTACATGTGCAAATCATCATGGGCAGCTATAAATGCTGACCCACTGAGTTACATAAGACAGATGGAAATCACAGACTGAAAAAAGGCCCTCTGCATAAACAGTTGCAGGATTAAGGATTGGGGGTGGGGAGGAGGGGAACAATAGCACTGCTTTCTTTGCAGGACTGAGCATTTTCAGTGGTTAAACCATCTTCATGTAAAATTTTTCTTTTTGTTTCAATTTCCTTGTAGGCCTTGTCTGGATAGAAAGAGAACACAGGGTTTCTTCAAGTTTCTTCTACAGGGTTGTGTTGAATTAACTTAAAATGTTGGATATGAAGTGCAAAAAAAAAAGCTCCTGTACTGACATGCAAAGTAAATTAAGATAAAAAGCAGCTAGGACACCTTCACTTTTGAGTAATAACAGGAGTATGTAATTTGGCTAATTCTGTGTGGAGGACTGCTAAAATTTTTAGTACAGTTTTCTTTTTAGCCCAGGCTGTATACTCTGCCTTATAGACCTTAGTTCT
>WBNO01000771.1:0-11511 GCA_013400575.1 Peucedramus taeniatus
AGGCCAATACTTAGTCATCAGACTTTCTTTCAGGGGACTCTAACCCCTTATGTATCGATGTCGGGAATTTCACCCATGATACAGCACCCTGCGTGAGTCGTCACACACGTCTTATGGGAGTTACTTAACCAAGACCAGAAAGAAAATTCAAAACAATCAGCAAATACCTTAAATTTCCTGCAGTCAGTCCTTGTTTACCTCTGCAGAGAGCTGGTGAAGTGTGGAGCCCCTACAAGAAATTATTGGAGTGTGCCAACGGAGTCCATAGCTCCAGCAGACCTTGCAGCCGGGCAGAGAATTCTCTCCTGGCTGGCTCGCCAAACTGATGCTCAAAACTGGGCAAGAAAATAAAACTCTCTAGTCAGACAGCTACAGAGCAGGTATTTGTTTATTCAGCTCCAGGAGTGAGTGGGATCTCTCCACCACAAAACTCACTCAGTCATCTTTAGCCTTTAGTTACATTTTAAAAGTCTTTCCGTGCAACATCACAATTACCACATATCATTAGCATACTCATATTTGCATAAAGCTGTGTTATGGTTTTACAACAGTTTGTTACTTCCACGCATGCATCAGTTCCTTTTGTGGTGGTTGTCAGTCTTCTGGTGGTCTTTTGATGAAGACTTCTGTAGTCTTCCTCACGTTAGAACTTTTTACCTCTATCTTCAGTGCATGCCTGGTGCTTCTTGTTTTTCAATCTAACTTGTTTTTAGCTAATTTTGCAGTTTTGCAAGTTCCGTTAAAACTTCCTATCTTGCTTTTGATGGCACTTGTTATCTCACTTGCTCTACTATCTTGCTTGCTTAACCTGCACATCTTGTTACAATATACTTCTGGTTAACCTTTTGTTACATTCCACTTAGATTTCATCATAAGTGAGCTATTAAGTATTATTTACAGATAATATTCAGTTCAGAAAAAAAAAATCTTGGGGAAATAAACATGCTTATCTTTAGTATTATCAAGTACAGTTGTAGGGTGGCCAAAATAGATCTCTTAAATAAGTATACAATTTGCTTGAAAAGACTACAAAGATAGATAGATGGTATATAGATATATAGATAAATAATCTGGTAATTTTTTGTAGGATACATTAGACTTACTTTCTACTGGGTTGCATATTTTCCTCCTTGAGGAGTCTTTTTTTTTTTTTAATTAGGGTTTTGCATTTACATATGATTTAGGAAGACTGAGATGGGGGAAATTGATTTTTCTTCGATTCTTACTATTTCAGGTATGGTTGAAAAAATTAAATTGAAGCTTTGACATGACATGTCTCTTCTTGAGAGGCCATTTTATTAGTGTCACTGAAACTATGGGAAAAACAAAAACTCTCCAACATTTTTAGTGTTAGAGAATCAAGGCATTACTTTATTCTGGCCAGGATGTTGTTCTGGCCAGGATGTGCAATAGAAATAATTTCATCCGCACGTTGCCCGGGGGTGCAGAAAAAATCATTCCGTGACACATGACTCTTTACTAGGTTTTTCACATACTTATACAGTCAAAACCCAGATAAATTATTAGTTCAATGTTCATTGGTCCCAAGTTACACAGTTCTTAGTATCTGGTTTCTTATCGGGTTACAGATTTCTTGGCCTCTGATGCTAATTTGGTCCTCATTCCTTGGTTCTCTTATCAGTCTTTTATGGACCAGGTGTCTCTGACCATGCCAGGGGTGATGTTTGGAGTTTATGGTCGTTAATGGTTGTTATCTTTTGTATATCTTCTGTGCTACTCCCAGTCTCTTGGGATGTTAAGCTAATCACACCTTGAGTGATGAAACAGTCCTTTGAAAAGAAACTTCAATTCCCTTCCCCCGGGGCAAAGACGAACAAGACTGACTAAAGTTACAAAAAATTTTTAAACTTTGTATCATTTCCAACATTAGGACAGCTGTACATAGTAGACAGTTTTTGCAGAACATCTCAAATCAAAGTGGAAGTAAAAAATTAATTTAAATTCATCTACCATTTCATCTGTACAAAGTGATTTATTAATGCATGGCTTGTTTTCTCCAGATCGCTACAATTTCTCCAGGGATAGCATCATGTGAAAACACTCTAAATACATTGAGATATGCAAATAGGTATGGAAAATATTATTGCTTATCGATATATTGGCTGTTGGTCACTGATATTTGGAATATTCTTGTTCCACGATGTATAATTATTTTAACTACTTGAATAGTTTTAGTGTACTTGCATTTCTTAATAAGATTCAACCCAAAATACTTATTACTGATTCAGGCTCACATTTAATTAAATTTGTAAGTTTTTACAACCATTACAAGAGAATCAATAGAAACTTCATTTAAGCCATTATCCGGAAATGGATATAGTGGGGATTGCAAGGAAACTGGGAGATGCATCTCTTAGTTTTGTCCCTGCTCTGGAGGTATCACCTCTTGCATTAGGGGTAAGCAGTTTTCATGATGATTTCCTGGGGTGTTAGCTGAAATATCTTTCTGCATTGGGATTTTTCATCCCCTTGGTAGAATTGCATTCAGTTGCCAGCATGTTTCTTTTATATATATGATATATTACATCATATATAGATCTATCTCAACTTGCTTATTCTTATGAAAATTCGGCAGTTGCTGTGGCCTAAATTTTATATTTCCCAACTTCAGGCAAATATCTGAGACCCCTAAATACAGTCAGCTAATCCAACAGTGACATAATCAGTGGAGAAGAAGTTAGTGCCTCCAGAGCCTGATGCATCATCTCTGAGACCTGTACTGCTCTCTCAAAGTGTTTTTCTCTTCAGTCAGTGTGAAAGGAGCCTTCCACAACTGCAGTTCTATGATTAATGTTTGGGAAGATGGGGTCCTGCGTATGCCTGCAATCAGACCCTGAACCCCAGAGACCCACTCACCACTTTGCTGCAAAGAACAAAGGAGGCAAACAAGTCTCTGGACCATAAGAAAGCCTGGTTTTGCCAGAAGAAGCTACCACCTAATGATCTGCTTGCCCCAGTGAAAGATAGGGCAGAACCACATCCTCTCCTGTTTTGCTTCCCCTGCCCCCTCCCTGCAGCCAGTCGCTAATTGGGCACAAAGGGCTGCTAGGGTAACTTATTGCCGATTCCTCTTGGTATCCAAATGTCTCTCTGTTTGGATCAAGTTAGTAGCAAATCTACCTGGCTTGAACCAGTCTATGTGATTTCCTTCCTGGTGAGAAGGGGGCATCTAGTCCCCTGCTTACAGTAACATAATGAAGGATGTGTCACATTAATCAAAACTAGTTGGATCTTTCTATCCCTTATAGAATACGTATTGCTGAAGTGACTTCGGAAATGGGCACTGAAAAACAAATACCTTTTCCTAGTATGCTAAATTGGTGTGCAGAAACTGTTTCTTCCCCTTGCTGTTAAATTCATACGTTGTTATGGAGTTGGGCTGGTTTTGGCTGGGGTAAATTTTTTATGCGTCACTGTAAAGTTGCTTCATGTGTTTTGTGTAGCATTTTAATTTTTTCTACCAATATATAATTTTCATAGTACAAGTAAGTAGTTTTAGATGCTGAACACCAGTGTCTGTGCAGTGTAAGATGGGGCAGTATAGAATTTAAGGCACTGCAGTGGTTTGATATGTTAAAAGGATAAGTTTAACAAAATACTCAATGTAGAGCAAATTTTATTAACTGCAAAAACTGAAATCTGGAATTACTCTTCTGAAAACACTGCTATTATACTCTCCTGCAAATTACCAGTACTGATATTGTTCAATTTTCTTAGTGATCTGTAACTATTTGCAGACTATTTAAATATGTCAACAGTCTTCTTTTTTAATGTTAAAATAATTTTATGTTAAATTATTAAAGAATGCTAAAAAATTATTTAACTGTGTTTATGAGATAATTTTATTTTAATTTGCTGCTGTATTTTGCTGCTGCAGAGTAAAGGAATTTGGAATTAGTCCTTCGGACATTCCCTTCTCACAGGGTAGTGGCAGTCGCTCTGATCGCTCTCCTTCCTATGAGTATGACGACTTTTCTCCTTCAATCACAAGGTCTACTTCATTCTGTATACAGAATGTTTATTTTTGACTTTTCTTTTTGGCAATGCAATTTTACAGACAAACCTTTCATTAGTCCCCTTGCCTTGAGTCATGCATACTTTGTTTTTATTTTGTCAGGTGATGGTTCTGCATGATTTGCAATCATCTTCCCATTATTTTGTTCACAACAACCACATTGTATCCAGGCTTGCTAGTTTCCTTCATACAGTAAAAAAAAAAAAAAGTTATGTCACCTTCATACATTTAATGGACCAAATCTGACAAGTCTGTGTTTAGGGTAATTTGAATATAACTAATTAAAAAAGAAAACTGCTTTAATACATATATATTTTAAAAACTTTTAATCATTCAAAAGATGAATGAAATATAGTTTCTATTGTACTAAATATGTGCTACTTCAAAAAGAAATTCCCCTTAAAAATTAAGAATTTCTTCTAAAACTTGCTGTATTTGCAGAGTTTGATGTCTGTTTCATAAGTGTTTTTTTAAATGGGCTTTTTTTGGATAGCATCATTATCAATCTTTTAGACTATTTTCATGCTGCAAGAACCTTACATTTTAATAAGATATTTTCACCTTTTAGATTAAGTTAAAGGATCTATTCATTCTCTGAGATAGTTGGCTGCAAGTTATTATTTTCTTCAGAATTCTTGGTGGATTTGCTTATAACATCTAGTAGTGTACTGACTGACGAATTTTTTTAAAACACAATTGTGTGCACAGAAAAAAATGATGGTCAAGTTTAGGATACTGAATGAACTTTTCTTTCAAATATTATTCCTTATCGAGGAGTTAATATTGAGGATCTGGACATTTTTGCCTTCTTAACAGTTAATGAGTACTAAGATTTCAATCAAGAAATGCCTTTTTCGAGATGGACTGCAATCCATCTGCAAATAGTTGAAAGTCTGTGCTTTTTAGGAGTTGAACTAACATCTTTTTGTCACTGAAAGTACATTAAATTTGTGAAGCTAAAATCAGCATCCTTATTAAATTAATTTTGCATAAATTAGCTTTATTTTTGGTTGTGGCTCTTTTGAACAGGACATTACTAATTTGCAATTAAAATATTTTCTGAATGTAGGGTGAAGGAGTTGATGGTTGATCCTAGTGCTGCAGGAGATATCGCTCCTATTATACACCATGCTCCCAATCAGATCGATGACTTAGAGACACAGTGGGGTGTGCGGAGCTCTCCTCAGAGAGATGATCTCAAACTGCTTTGTGAACAAAATGTGAGTGGTTTACAGCATTGCATGGAAAGTGATGATAAATACAGTAGCAAAACAAATCCGGAGTAATGTGTATTGATAGCCTGTTAGCAATATCATTTAGTAGATACAGCATGCCTTTTCACCTTTTCACTTTATGCTATTATGTTCATTCTCATATACACACAAAAGAAAAAAGTTTCTTGAATGGTGAGAGGAGACTGTTTTACTTTTCCTTATCTTCCTTGCTGATTATGGCTTTTAATGTCTAGGCAGGGTATGTTCTAGGCTCTCACATTTTTAGTGTGCATTTTTCCAGTATAGCTTTTCCTCTTATTAGATAGTTAGAATTGGTCTGGGAAATGCATCCATTTTATTTAACACTCCTGTGGTTTGACCATTATTTTTCCTGTATGGAACCCTGTTTCAAGCGAGTTTGTCTTTCTCTGTGTTTAGAAATCTGGCTACCCATCATTCCTCTTCTCAACATCCTAATTTTCATGGAGTGAAACCCCAGAGCAATGTTTGGGAGAAAGCCACATTATGTTCCCAGGATGTCTCCTTGGGCTGCATGAGTGGAGAGCTGGGATTGAGAGGCACCTTATAAAGGGCATTTTTTTCCCTCACTACTGATTATCAGCTATAGTCCTGGTTCCTTAAATGTTCAAGTTGGTTTGTGAAAATGCTGATGAAAGGTACAAAAGAAAAATCCTTAGTACCCTGAATTATTTTTCTCCAGACTCTTTGCCTTTTCAAACACCTCTATATGGTGTTTGCTGTATTTCTCATTTTAATAGCTGTCTCTTCTTCCCAGACTTTATTTTATAAGAACATGCCAGTGATTCTTAGAGCTTCCCACTGGACAGTCCTTACAGCCAGATATCCTTTCATATAATACTTTTTCCTTGTTCATGTGGAATTCAATTAAGCTTTTAAATGTGTTTTTTAAAAGATTTTAAAAGCACGGTAGAAGGAACCATACTGTTTTGCTAAAACATTAATTGCAGCCTACCTAGTGCTTTCCCCTTTTATTGATTAACTATTTATGTTTAAAGAAGTCCTGTTTGTCCCAGTTTGTAATTTCAAGTTGTGCATTCTTCTAATGTATTCATCACAACATATTTTTTATATTTTCCAACATTATTTGGTATTCCAACATTAATTTACATTTATTACACTTTTTTTTCAAAGAGTTAATTTAATTTTGATTTCCTGAAATGCATTGAATGTAATTGCTGCTCTCTTTTTTGAAAATTGGCACAACAAAAAGCCCTGACAGAAAACAAGTTTTCTTATTGAAACCTACTAGAAATTAACATTTTTCCCTTGTGAATTCCTCCTCCCACTATTTTAACTTGGGTTTTTTTCATGGGGAATATTCTGTTTTCTAGTATCCATTAGGGTTAGTGGCTGGAAATTTTTAATGAATATGAATTAAATTTAACTCTGTGAACAGTTTAATTTTATTGCTCTGTCCACTCATTTCTGGACATTTTCTTGTTAGAAAGTATTAAGTTTTATTTTTGGCAGGTTCTGTTTTCTGCATATTTCTTTTCATGATCTGTGATTATATTTAATATATTTCCTGTAGCCTCAGTTCTTTTGAGTCTAACAGGCTTAACTTTTGTTTTTAGGAAGAGGAAGTTTCTCCACAGTTGTTTACTTTCCATGAAGCTGTGTCACAAATGGTGGAAATGGAAGAGCAAGTAGTAGAAGACCACAGGGCTATCTTCCAGGTGAAAGATGGACCTTACCTTGTTTTATCCTAATACAAGAATTCAAGTTTTGCCAATAAAAGTGCATACTCTTGAAGATGTAGGATATCATCTGGTCATTCTGCTGCTTTCAGAGATTTCCTAAACTGACTGTCTTTATTGTAAGAAAAGTTGCTATTTTCTTTTTACTATTTCAACTATTTACTATATTTTTTGTGTTAGTCCTTTTCCAGCATTAGTGACTGTTTTTTCTAGTTGTAGGGAGCTTACTCAGATTGGTCTCAAAATTTTCAATTCCACTGTCTAGTCTATGCCAGCATTCCAATGCCAAAGCTGGCAATTAATAGTAATGTGTCTATATAGTAATGTCCCTATCAGCACCATTTCTGTGTGGTCATGTCCCTCTAAAAAAAAGCAATAGTCCCTTGTAGTATTTTCTTTAAATATCCTTCTGACATCCTTCTCTGAGATACTGAGATCTAGAAGAAACAAATATATTTCTAAGTGCCTGTTTTCTTCCTTTTTGCAGATACATAAGGTTATCATTTGCTACTAGTCAGGGTCTTTGAAAGGAGTACTGACCACATAGTGCAATGCTGATCAGCACCACAGAGCCTTTTATATTTACAAAATAAATTCTAATATGTATGAGTTACTAGTTTTCAGAATGAAATGTGAATTTTCTGTTCATAACCTTAGAATCTATAGTCAGGCTGTCCATTTGGAGCATATGCTGCAAGAAAATAGCAAAACATTAAAACTATGGGGAATACACACGTCACGGTTTGACACTGGCCCGATGCCAGGCACCCAGGAGAGTCGCTTGCTCACCCTCCCCTGCCACAGCTGGGCAGAGGAGGGAAAAAAAATTAACGGACAGTTAATGAGTGAGATAAGGACCGGGAGAAATATTTCAAGGGCAAACCAGGCTCAACTTAGGTTGCAAAGTGAATTTTATTACTAACAGAATCAGAGGAGGATAATGAGAAGTAAAATAAGCCCTTAAAACACCATTTTCCCCCCAGCCCCTCCTTCCTTCCCACCAACAGCACAAGGAGACAGGGTGTGGGGGTTTTGGTCAGTTCATCACCGAGATTTCCTTCCACTACTCTGGGAGAGGAGTCTTTCTCCTGTGAGACTGTGGGGTCCCTCCTACAGGAGACTGTGAACTTCTCTGGCATGGGTCCACTCTCATGAGCAGCAGCCATACTGCACCTGCTGCAACGTGAATCCCCCCCCACGGGCAGACAGTTCTCCCAAAACGGCTGCAAAGTGGATCTCTCTTTCCACAGGGTGCAGTCCTCTAAGGACAGGCTGCTCCAGCCTGGAAGCAGGGGCCCCCTCTCTCCCCTGGGTCTTCCACTGGATCACAGCCTCCTCCAGGCATCCACCCGCTCTGGCATGGGCACCTCCCCCCCAGGGCTGTGAGTGGATCTCTGCATCGCCCGTGGATCCCCATGGGCTGCAGGGGGACAACCTGCTTCACCATGATCTTCACCATGGCCTGCGGAGGAATCTCAACTCTGGCGCCTGGAGCACCTCCTCCCCCTCCTTCTCCACTGACCTTGGTGTCGCCATGTTTTCCCTCACTTATTCTCACCTCCTTCTCTTCTCTGACTAGAAGCAAAACCCCGTGACTTTGTTTTGATTTTCTTCTTAAATATGTCATCACCGAGGTGTTAACAACCCCTCTCATTGGCCCAGTTCTGGCCAGCAGCATGTCCATCTTCAGAGCCATCAGACACTGGCTCTGCTGGACATGGTGGAAGCTTCCAGCAGCTCCTCACAGGAGCCATCTTTGTGGCCTCTCTGCTGCCAAAAACCAGGCCATGCCAAACCAATACAACACATCTCAATTTAGGTATGTAACTTAGCGGAATATTGATATGTGTTCATGTAATACAGTAATGATGCTAAATAACACATTTTACAACAGATGTAGATATTTAGTTATTTCAGAATATTAGCCCTGAAGTAAAGCATGCAGAAGTATGAAAATCATGCCATATGCCATAGCTGTGTCCTAATGCTTGCAACTTCTGGAGAGACAAACTGCATTAGGTTAAGATGTTACTGCCTCTGTGTGTCCATCTGGCCTTATGCTGGAGATTACTGCTCTTCACAGTAGTCATAATGAAATGTGTCTGAGTCTCAGCTACTTTCATTTGCAGCATTACTTGTTAGTTTATGCCATGGGTGAAGATGGGTTGCAGGAATACAAAATCTACAAGCTGTAACATGCAGAAGTTGTCTTCTGTCAGCTTTTTCCTGGAAGCTGTTGATTTTTGGATACAAAACATCCTATCCTAACAAAAAACTAAAATAGATTAACTGAATTAATTGTACTCTAGGCGTCTTGATCTTCCTTTGTTTCTTGGATATACAAGTTTATGTTAGATGGCATAAATCCTATCCCAATGTGAGAATTCCATCTGTCCTGAAAGCCAACAAAACATATACAGGGTTTGGACTATGCTTTCAATGTTACTTGAACTACTGAGTACAGAGGGAAAGATTTAATTTTAGTATTTCAGGCTCAGAGTACATAGAACTTTCATCTGCTTACTTTATTTTTAATCAAAGCATTTCCAAGGAAATCAGTTCATCTAATCACAGCTTTGCATGATTCTGTAACCTTTAAGTGCCTGGTTGCATTCTTCTTTGCTGCAAGACTTTTTTTTTTTTTTTAATTTGTAATATTCAGAGTGCAAAGATGCCAAAGATCTGCTTTAACCATCTTTTACGGTACTCCTATCTGTCTGGAAAGTTAGCTCTTCTTTTATACAGTTTCTCTCAAAACTAGTTTTGAGTATGGACAGAATTATTTTGGCTCCTTGACTGCAATAATGACACAGTAATGATTATTGTCAGTGGCAACCAGCCCATACTTAAAAATGAAGTCTGGCTTCAAAGTTTGATACCTACCTAAGGGTACATAGCCATGAAATAAAGTTCTTAATTTCTTAGTTTTACAACCATCTAATGTTCTGAATTTGAAGAGAACTGGGATAGCTGGGGTTTGTCTGTTGCTATTATGACCATTGGAGCTAAGAAACTATGTAGAAAACACACAATTTTGCTAAATTAGGAATAAGGATTCATTTTAAGACTGAAACATTATAGTGAGGTGACTAGACAGTAAAAGTGTGATCATCTTGAGAAAAGGAATAATTCAGCTCATGAATTGTCTTGGAACTTGCATTGAAACTTTGTTAATGTATTTAGTTGAGGTTTTTTTAACTTTTACCTAGGAATCTATTAGATGGCTGGAAGATGAAAAAGCTCTTCTTGAGATGACAGAAGAAGTAGACTATGATGTGGATTCTTATGCTACCCAACTTGAAGCAATTCTAGAGCAAAAAATTGATATTCTGACCGAACTTAGAGGTAGATTGCTTTTAATCACTTTTGTGTGCGTTTTCATATACCATGGACACTTGCAGTAATAATGAGGAGATAAAAAGAGTGTGGTTATGTTTTGGGGTCTTTTTTCACCTTATGCTGTCCTGTAATGTTCTGAGAAAGGAACATTCATTTAAGAACAAGTTCACATCTGTATTCAATCCATCCTAGTTTAATGGAAGAGTCTGCTTTACCTCCAGGAAGTATAAACTTGATCCTGCAACTTTGGGTTGGTTTTTTTTTCCTTTGTTCCAAAAGAATAAAGGAAAGAAAAAGAAAACCTGCTGTTGTTTTTCAGTCTATGCTTAAGAGTAACATCGAGTTCTGAGTAGCATGGCTTTTAGACTACTTTTTTCCTTAGCAGCCTTTCTGTCAAAATTTTGTCAGGCTCTCTTTGTTGAAAAACCAACTGCAGATAGCTTTTAGTTACCAAAATTGACTCAGATTTGTCTTTTAAAATCAGCATGTCAGCTTGGTACCTCATGGAGATTAATTTTTCATTTTAGTTTCTCTATGTATCTGCATTCCAGCAGACATGCTATACTGGTTTAGTTTGGATTTTTTTACCTGTGTTAGAAAACTCTTTATAAGATAAAATCTTACATTTTACTCAGTCTGAGTATCTGGTGTAAGGGGGGAAAAGAAGAAGCGCGCAGTTTGTTTTCAGAAACTGCACTCACTCCTACACATTCCTGCTCCTGTGCTGTCTGTGAACAGACAGACAGCGGGACAGAGCTCTGCTTTTAGTTAGTTTTTAGCAACCTCAGGTAGACAAGTTCCCTAGACTGTGTTTTTTCTTTTTCTTTGGACCTGTTTAAACCTGTTCTGGACTGAACACCCAGAACAGCACCAGCAGCTCGCACCTGTGGCCCACCGGGGCCTGGCCTGAGCTGCGGCATTTCCAGTGCCGGAGGGACTGATAAGAGACTGAGTGAGCTGAGCTACAACCCACGAAGGGGACTTTCTGAGTTTGTCATCTCTTTTGGAGCGGCAAGAGGTTTTATTGTTTAATATTGTTCTTTTTTTTTTTTGTGCTGGTGAATGCTTTGCCTGTTAAATAAACAGTTTTTTCCACTTTTCTCCAAGGAAATCTTTTTCCCAAACCAGTTGGGGGAGGTACCACTTGAATTTCCTTTACTAGAGGAAACCCCTTTAGAGGTTT
>WBNO01000773.1:1632-28097 GCA_013400575.1 Peucedramus taeniatus
TATGGGCGGGCGCGGGGCCTCGGCCCGGCCTCTCCGCCGCCTTTGCCGCGGGCCCGGTTCATTGTCCTTACTCCCCTCATCGATGCCTTTTCCCCTCGTTCTCCCCCGCTCTCCTCCAGGCTCACTGGAAGGTCCGGAAGTGCCGCCCCCGAGAGCCGCCGGCGCCAGGTACGTCACTGCCGGGGCCGGGGGGACCTTGGCCGGGGGAGCCCCTCTGGTACCGGGGCTGGGGGGGGCTCAGCCCTGCCCGGGCACCGAGAGGGCGGCAGCGGAGGCTGAGCTCGGACCGAGGGGCGAAAGGTGGAGAAAATCCCTTCGGAAGTAGGTGGAAGTGCCTTGGCGGCCCAGCCCCTGTCAGGGGACACGGGGGCTGCTCAGGGCTGTCGTTTACAGGGAGCTCCATTACCTGACGTGGGGCTGCGCCTCCCCGGGCCCATCGCCCCCGGCAGCTCCCGCCGGTTCCTCACGAGCGGCGTGTCCTGGAAGTGGGTCGGGAGCGCTGGCACTGGGGCCGGTGCCGCCCTGCCCGGCAGCGTCTGGGGTGACACGGGCACATCGCAGCCAGGGCGGGTCACGGCGTGCTCGGGGCTGGCTGCGCCCCTGGGCAGCAGCACCCCGGTGCCCTGGTGTAACACGTTTCCAGCAGTTTCTGTCCAGAGCTCTGGCTGGCCTCTGGGCGTTGCAGGAGTGGCTCTTGCCTTTGGCATGGGCAGCTCAGCCCCCGGGCCAGCCCCGTGCTCAGCACATGTGGATTCCCTTGCAGGGCTGGAGGTGGCACAGAACAGGGTCCGGCCCTGGCACGCTATAGCTGCTGCTGGTGACTTTATTCTGGCATGGCTTGGTCAGTTTTAGATGAAGTCTTACCCCATCAAATTAGGTTTTTATGATTTTATGTTACAACTTAACATGAGGGTGGCAGAACATGGAAAGAGGCTGCCCAGGGAGGGCGTGGAGACATCTCCAGATTCCCATCTGGAGATATTCCAAACCCACTTGGATGTATTCCTGTGTCACCTGCTCTGAGTGACCCTGCCTTGGCAGGGGGTTGGACTGGATGATTTCCAGAGGTCCCTTCCAACCTTAACAATTCTGTGATTTACTTCAGGAGTGAAAACTCAACCTTATGGTCAAGGTCGGGATAATCCTTGTTTAGTGATGTGCCTGGCCCACCTTGTTGGTGCTGCTCTCTGTCTGTACTGCTCTGCACAGGCAGTTTTGTGACTGAAGTTCTTAACTGGCAGGGAAATATTGCTCCCATTCAAATTGTACACAGGAACAGCGCTCAACAGCAGCAATGAGGCAAATCCATCGCAGAATTTTTGAGAAAATCAATCTGTCCCTTCAAAAGCAATAACTTAAATAATATTTAGGAAACAGAGTATCTTCCAACATCCCTGCCTGTCAGCCTCACCAGTTATTTGCTGTTGTGGCTTCTGTTGTCAAATTTGACCAGTTCTGTTCACAGCAACATTCAGGTGTTAAATGCTCTGAACTCCCAAGAAGTTTTTGGCAGTGGTGGTTGAAACTTGCTGCAATCAACATACAGTAGTGGGCTAATGAGGTTTTTTTTTGCCCTATGATAGTTAGCTTCATGAAGAGGGACCTAGTACATAGCTGTATTGTGGTATTTTTAATAGAAAATTGCTGGCTGTGATATTTTTTCACTGAGTGTTTCCCAGGTTGTACTCTGTCTATCTTATGTGCAACCTCAAATCACATGGGTCATGCTAGGAAATGGTTTTGCATACAAATACTGGAGATTTAGTACTCCCTTAGTCAAAAGGAAGTTTAGATAAACATGAGTTCACTTGCTTTGTTTTCCTCCTGCAGTGATCTCTATCCTTACTTCACTTGCCTTTTGATAAATGCTTTCTGTATTTTCCTCTGTTTTTAGTGGTAGAAAACATCAGTTAATTTGCAAATAGTGAAAGGCTCCCAGGACTTAGAGAGGGCAATAGATGTTTGTTTATATTGCCAGTTAATACATAACGCAGTGATCTTGAAATATTTTTGTGCACTTACTTTCTTGCTAAGTTTGTGTAATTGTTATCATATGTAAATTTTTTTGCAGAAAAAGCCTGCTTGCTCCCAGGATGTTCTAGGAGACATAAATGTAGTGAATAATTACACAGTTGTGTATTTCATATATATGTATGTGTATATATACATACACACACATTTATGTTTGAAGCAGGGCCAGGTGACCAAACTGATGCTTTCCTTGGAGAAGGGCATTGAGGCCTTTGTAGTGGTTGAGGCTGAAGTGCACATTTGTTTATTTATTTCTTTATTTATAAAGGTCTCCCTCTCTGTGTTCTGAGAGTGGAGTACTCGAAGAGGAGTAGAAAATGTGACCATTTTGGTGTAGTCATTCTCAGGCCTCCCCAAGGTTTCTAGCAGCATTGTTCAGTGCTGTGGCACATCCATCACTTGGATGAACAGAGTTTAGTGCTACTGCTGTAAAATCAAGTGTGTGTAGGGAGAGGTGCCAGGATTTTTGTTCCCTTTTCATAGCAGAAATCATTAATTGTGCTCACAGGCTTCACTTTTCCACAGGAGATGGGCTTCACTCTGCTTGAGTGGGCAGTGGTGACTTCCCATTTCTCTCAGGCCACAGTTTCTGGATATTCATATTCCATCCATGACTACATGGTTAGAAAAATACATTGAAATCAAACACACTAATTGAAAATGTAGCACAACAGTAATATCTTGTGATAATTACTTAAAGCCAGAATGCTCTGTGTTAATTAAATGCAAGTGGGGTAGAGATTTTGGGAAAACCCCTGTATTTCCAATTGAGACAGTAGATAAAGGCATTATTGGTAGCACTCAGTGCTATTAATCTTAATGTTGTGTAAAAAATTCTGAAAATACCATTGTGGACACGTGTTCCTGTCTGGGTGTGTGGACTGTGGTGCTGCCCAAGAGCACATCTGTGCATTTGTATGTGCTGGAACTGCTTGTTCTCCTTTTCAGTACAATTTCCCAGTTCAGAGCAGCTTTCTGGTGTGATTTACTCTTGCTCCAGCATATTGCTGCTCAGTGGGCTGGCAGGTCCAAGAGGAGGTATTAAATATTTCAATTTTGGGTCTGAGTAGGGGAAAAAGAGGTGCCTGGGCTTGAGCTGGGAGGTGTTACCTTCAGATTAGCACATTATTAAGACAAAGGAAGATACAATCCAAAACTGAATATGGATGAGGAAACGTTTTTAGTTTATGCTGAAACTTCTATGTCAGTCACCATCTGATTTTCCTGAGCTTGTTTTGGGAAGAGGGGCTGAGATGTGCTTGTTGCATGTGACACAGGCAGTGCAGGGGTGGGTGAGTGAGGGGAAGCGGTATCAGGAATAATTAAGTTTATATTAATTGTGCTGCTCCCTTTCTTCCTGTTGTGCACTCCAGTCACACAAAAACCCCATGGAATGAGCGCATTTGAGGCAGGAGCCTGCATCAGTCATTTGGGATGCTCAGCACAGCTGGAGAAGGTGGTAGTCCACTCAGCAAGCTGCTGGGATTCAGGAAGTGTGGCTTCAGTGCAGGGAATGCTGCTGGAATCCAGGGGTAAAACTGAAGAATTGGTGTTGGAGCTGTTGTGTAAATCCCAGAGCTCCATCGTGTGGTGGGAGCTGTGCAGCCAGAGTTGCAGCCTTGGGAGCTGGGGCTGCTGAGATTGTCTAGCTCCACAGTTGGAGTCGGTTTGTCCCGTTGCACTGCTCTGGGGATTTTAAACACATGCTGGAAGGAAAAGCAGCCCTTGGGAACCTGGCTTCTTTAACAGGGAAAGCAGATGACTCAGGGATTGTTTAAAGCTTGTCTCTCACAATGTGTTGTGCTGAAAGAGTGAATGTGCAGGTGCATGACCCTGAGCTCCTGTGCTGCACTGGCTGTGACAGCAGCAGGGAGCTTCTGCAGCTCTGGATTCACTGGGGATGAGAACACACCAGCTCAGTAGAGGCTGTGCCAGCAGGATAATTTGTCAGGCTTCCCTGCTGCTGTGAGTGCCAGAACCCCCTGATGCATGGTGTGAGAGAAGCAGCCCACAGCAGGCCCCCGACGGGACCTGGCAGATCTCACCAGTCCAAGAACATGGCAGCCTAGGTGATGCAGCTTGGAAAGACTGCTAGAAATAATCCATGAGTTAAAAATGCCCCAAAATGCAGGATTAATGTAAAGCAGAATACTAAAAAGTTGTTTGATATATGTCTGGTTGGTTAGGTTTGCAGCTAAGCTTTGTCTAAAGGTGGAGAAATGAAGCAGATTGATTTCTAGGTTTACTGTAATCCTTGTGTCTTTCAGGCTTAATTAAAAAAAATGCAGGGGCATTGCCTTATATTTTGTAGAATTTAAACAGGTGTGCAACACCCATCCAGGTTTTCAACATGCTTTGAACATCTTCAGTACATCATAGAGCTATCAGCTTCAGACACTGAACGTGGGGCTTCATTAACTTCCTGGGGTCACTGCCCAGCTGAAGGTGCAGAGTCAGTGCTGTGCAGCTCAGTTCCGTGGCCAGGCTGCCTCTCCCCCTGAAGAAGGGGAATTCACAGGGATTGTGCTCAGCTGCTGAAGGCTGGGATGCAGGAACAGGGAGCTGAAAGCAATGTCAGCTTGCCTGCTGAATGTCAGCTCAGCCAGAACTGATTTAAAAGGAGGCTGTGGGGGCCAGTGCTCTGTAAAGGTTTGACTCTGGCCCACGCTGCTGTTCTGATTTATTCCTGCTTTGGGCATCAGGACCAAGTACTTGTGTCCACACTGAAGTTTATTTTCTGGTAGATGTGTAAGTTAGCAAAAACACATAATAATATTTATACCAGTTACAAGCGAGATTTTAAGGTTGATTCACCCAAATTTGTCATCACTATTTGTATAAAGGATTCTGTAGTAAGGCACTGAGGGGGCTGGAAAGTAATTTGATTTTGTGTCTGTCCAAGGAATAACGTCATCCCTTTGTGTGAGTGCACGGGATCACGCGCTGTGTGCTTGGCAAGGACACCAGCGGGCATGAGGGTGCTCTTGTTCTGTGCAGGCTTTGTTTGGAGAGTGGGCTGAAAACAGCAGGCTGCAACTGGGATCAAGTACTAGTAAAATGTATTTAATGTTTTAAAAACTGCTTTTCTCTAAACATTTTTAGCTATTGTATAAACTACCTGGACAAACAATCATTTTCCTTTTCAGCCCTGTTCTCGAGCTGTCCTTGCTACGAATGGAATTCTGAGTCACACATCTGTCTGGCAAGTGTTTTCATTTCAGTATTCAAAGATGATGTTGAGCTTTGTTAATGTGGAAATTGGCTTTAAAGTTATATCGAGGCAGTTAGAGAAACTCAGACTTCTTTCTGATGGGAGTACATGTCTTTTCAGTGGCCTTTTGGTAAGGCAGTTCAACAACTAAATGTCAGGATAGAGGCCATAATCTTATTGAGTTTTGTTTCTAATAAAAGAATTCCTGTGCACAAGGCTTAATGTAATTTAAGACTAGCAGAAAAAGCTCCAAGCAGTACTTTGGACAGTGCATGATTTTTTTTTAGCTATTGGGGCAATGGGTGAAAAGGTCACTCTATGTAATAATATTTTTTTAATCAGGATTACAAATATTAGGGCCTCATCCTGATCAGTATAAATCAGTCACATAGCTGTGGTCCTAGATTGCATTATTTTTAAGTTCTAAAGAGGAAGAAATTTATGTCTGCCTACAGTGTTGCTGATAGTCTTTTCTTCTGATTTCAGGTGAGAAGTGACACCCGTGGAACATGACTGGTAATTCAACAGAAGTTTAATGACTGTAGTTGCTATGACTGCTACAACTTGCTTACTTAAGACCCAGGCAATTGATAAAATTTTAAAAGTAGGAAACCTTATTTTTGAAATAACTTCCTTCTGTGACTAGGGGGAGCAAGGGGAAGGCTTTTTCTGTGGTATTATAAATGCTGTCTGCAGCTAGCCTGACTTGTCTTGACTGAAGCAGCAATCCTGCCCCAGCTCTGAAGATGCCTGCACTGTGGGATGAGGTAGTAGGTTGTATAGTTTTAGGGTCATACCCACCACTGGGAGATAACTATACAATCTACTGTCTTTCCTAAAGCAGCAGATAATCAACAATGGAAGCTTCTGAGTTTTAAGTTCAATGTCAGATTTTGCTGAACTTCTGTACTTGTAGTGCTTATGACAGGACAAAATACTTGTGTAATAGCTGTGGGAATTGTGTTTAGATTTTTCTACTTCTTGGAAAAGCTATATTAATTTTTCTGCCCTAATGAATACAGATATTCCTGTATGTGTATGGTGGGGTAATCAAACACAAATTCCTGGTGTTCCAGTTGTTGGGGTGTTGTGTCAAACATCCTTCAGAATGAAACTGAGGTTGGCTGCTGAGCTCTTGCTGAAGTCTGTGCTTCTCTGTCAGAGTGAGGTAGTAGATTGTATAGTTGTAGGGTAGTTATTTTACCCTGATCAGGAGATAACTATACAATCTATTGCCTTCCCTGAGGAGTAAAACAAACTGCGCTCCCTTGCAGCCAGTCCTGGGCTAAAAACACTCACTGAGTGAAACCAGATGAATTCAGGGTTGGGAAGCAGCAGTGCCAGAAGGGACAGGACTGACAGTCATTGTGAATGGGGCAACCCCCACAGGATATCCGTGACTTAACATAACTTCTCTCCCAAGGTGAGCGGCACAGTGCTGGCTGAGGATGGAAAATGCCCATGCTGTGGGTGGAGGGTGGAACACTGCACACAGGGAAGTTATTCCAAGCCAGTTAGGAGAACGCAGAATACAGGGAGCTCAAGCTTGTGCATTGTGGCTTCAACTCTTCTGGCACCCCAATTTCCATAATTCATTAAAACTCCATGACTCCCAACTGCTTGGTAGAAGTTGGAGGGAAATCTTAAAATTACCCTTTATTAGTAAGTCTGCATGTTTTTCTGCAGCTTTTCCAAATCTAATGCAAAATTTAAGTGCTGGCCAATTTTGGTCAAAACTGACCTCTCACCTTTCTGGAGGGATGTGAAGCTATGGAGTTTGAGCATCCAAGAGCCAGAACTTTTCTCTGAGGTGGTATTGTTTCTGTAAAAAGACTTTGAAAGTTTATTGCATCCTCTTTCCTCCTGCTGTGCTTGGTGTACCCAGTCTGTAACTGGTTCTGTGCTAGCATGCCCAGCAAGCAGCTTGCTGTAGTAACAAAAAGCCCCACGGAAATAAATGCTTTTTGAGATGGGAAGTTCAGCTTAGGCAGAATGAAAATGGAGCCATTGGTGAATGTTACAGGCAGTGAGCCACTGTTTGTCAGTGTCACCTCAGAGTGTGTGCCCAGCCAGGGCAGAAGAGCAGAGCAGCTGGGGAGCTAAAGTCCTGCAGAGTGAAGAACTGCACAGAGGAAGCATGGGGCTCCTAGGAAGAGGTAGTAGGTTGCATAGTTTTAGGGCAGGGATTTTGCTCACAAGGAGGTAACTATACAACCTGCTGCCTTTCTTAGGGCTTTATTATAACACCAGGACCTTTTGGGCTCCAGCCTGCAAACCTCTGCAGCTTTGGGACATGGAGAGAAAGGACAAGGTATTTCTAAGCGTGCTGAGGCTTAATGAAAACTGTCTTGGCAGCTTTGGTCCCAAATGGAAGTGTAGGAATGCTGGCTGGAATGCACTGTGGTGACATTGGGGCTGCATGTGCCACTTTGGGGACACTGGGCTGTGGTAAGTGAGAGGCTGTGCTGGGAAGGCAGCTCCTTCCAGAATAAGCTGGAGGCCCCTGAGGTTAGGGTGGAGGTGGTCTGAGCTTCAGAACACCAAGGTACTGGTACTGTGCTCACAGGGAGCTGAAATACACCTTCCTTTGGCTTGATGCATTTTAAGTGGAAAAACTCCAGTTTTCCTTCCCCAAAAGTATCAGATTCCAGCTCCCCTGAAAGCTGGGGCTTCCTCACCAGACATGGGCACTCTGAATGAAACAAGCTCTCAGGGGTGCATTATTTACAGTCCTGCAGGGTGGTGTGGTTTCTCATGGCATTGTTAAAAATCAGTCCATGTTTTTTGATGTAATTGCAGTGCACCACAGCAATAGTTCTGGTAGGGCTCTGGTGGGGCACTGTTCTGTGGGATACTGTGATGTCAGTTCTGAGCACCTTGCAGCATTAGTGTGCTGTGGTCATGCCTGCCACTATTTAAATTGCAAATCAGACACAGTCCTAGCTTATAGACATGTTAAGTATTGCTTATATTGAACATTTTGTGTACTTACTGTACTTTTTTGATTTAGCTAATAAAATACAGCATTTTGTGCAACTGATGGTGAATTGCCTTTACTTTCTCCTAAATGAAGATGTGAATTTTAAAGGAAAAAACATTGCCACATTGAAATAAACTCAAGGCCATGTTTGGTCTTCATTATAATTCCAACACTCTAATTATAATTAGTGTTAATTATTCTAGTATTAACTTTTGTTTAAGATCTTTGGTACAAGGTTTCACTGCTTGGGTGGGGAATATCTATTTACTGCTGAATGTGCAGGAGCTCTGCTTATTCCAGATGTGGTTTCTGACCATGAGTTTAAGTTGCTGCACAAAAATCTAGACTAGTCTTAACATAATTGCAGCTGGTAAGGATCTACAGGTAAGGCTCAGGCAGAGAAACACCAGTGAGTTTGATTTTGGCAGTACCAAATGCCTTAAAAGCTTTAATATTCCTAACATTTTATAAATACAAGTGGTATGCTTACAAAAGGTTTAAATCATCTGCTGCCCACTGCAGCTGCTGGTTCAGCAGTCTTGTCTCTCCAGGTGATTTCTCACCTTGATGTGTCTGTGCATTCTGCCCAGGGGATGGGAGCTGTGCAGTGGGGCTCAGGGTTGGTTTGCCTTTTCCATGTGTGTATTCTGAGGGGTGCAAGGATGAGGGGACAGCATGCCAGGAACCCTTGTAATACAGGCAGTGGTGAAAGAATGCACAACAAGCAGTGCAGGAAGGGTTGCACCAGCAGTGGAGGCTTGTTTACCACCCATAGTGCAGTGATTGTGCCATGGTGGTCTTGGAAACATTCCAGTGTTGCTCCAAAAATAGAATACACAGCCCCAGCCCAGATCCACATCCCAGGAGAGTGATTTGTGTGCTGTGCCCTTCCATGCAGAAAGGTGTGCTCTGTAGTGTGAAACCTGAGACCTGTTGGGCTTTTTCTGGGAGAGAAACCACTGCTAATGAACATCCCTGTGCTTGCAGAGGGGCTCTGGGTGCTCGTGCCATGGTCATGGTAGGGGAACTTGGTGAATGAAAAATTGTCCTTTTGTTGAGAACTTGGGGTGTGACAGCTGAGAGTTTCCCTCTACTGTGTCCAGCTCTGGGATCTCCAATAAAGGAGGGAGGTAGAGCTGCTGGAGAGAGTGCAGAGGAGTCCCTGGACCAGCTCCCAGGGCTGGAGCCCCTCTGGAGCCAGGCTGGAAGAGCTGGGAATGTTCCCCTGGAGAGGAGAAGGCTCCAGGGAGAGCTCAGAGCCCCTTGCAGGGCCTGAAGGGGCTTCAGGAGAGCTGGAGAGGGACTGGGGACAAGGGATGGAGGGACAGGACACAGGGAATGGCTCCCACTGCCAGAGGGAAGGGATAGATGAGATTGTAGATTCTGGCAGTGCTGGGTTAATGGTTGGATTATATCTAAAGAGCCTTTTGCCAACCTGAAAGATTCTGTGACATCTTCATGCCAAAAAGCCCTTCTTGCTCTGTCCCTGGGTAAGCAGCAAGCTGGACTCTCGTAGGTGTAGATAGATTTTTGCTTTATAAAACAAATTATAAAATACCTGATATATATGCAAGGGGTTAGCAAAACCCTTTGAAACAGGGGAAGACAAATCTCAGATACACTGGTCAAGAGATAAGTTCAGCTGAGATTATTGCTTTCACCTGAGCCTCCCAAAAGAACAGACATTCCTCAATTCCAGAGCCATCAGAGCACGGTGTGGTCTTCAGCCCCCATAGTTCTGTAAAGATGAGTCCTGGCAGGAGCTGCTGGAGGCATCAGATGTCAGTGGGTGTGTTGTTGCAACACCAGAAATCAGATTTGTTCTTATTTGTTCTATTGGTTGTAGTGGAATTGGATTTTTAGGCTGGTTTGTTTCAGACACTTAAAACCACTCCAGTGAAGAGGCACTGGAAAACCAGACACTGTTCTCTTCCAGCCCGTTGTATTAAAGCAATCTTCAAATTAAAGCTATTACAAGCCACATAATGCTACTAAGGACTGTATTTTTGGCAACTGTAAAGGTCCTTTCTGAAATAGGAGAATGTTTCTGAAAAAATACTCCTTTGACATTAAAACTCTATATACAGATGATGTCAGGCTGGTTAGTTAAACCCAGCACAACATAAAAGCAGGGAAAGGATCAAGTCATGGAAGTCCCAGTTCTGTGAGGGAGTTTGCTACTCCTTGTGTACCTCACCTTATGTATTACACAGTCCTTAGTACACTCCCAACAACTCTGTGTAAATGAAGGGAAAGGAGC
The DNA here is from genome assembly GCA_013400575.1 of Peucedramus taeniatus. Classification (NCBI taxonomy): domain Eukaryota; kingdom Metazoa; phylum Chordata; class Aves; order Passeriformes; family Fringillidae; genus Peucedramus; species Peucedramus taeniatus. Next base: position 12,115 of record WBNO01000773.1, read on the forward strand.
AACCAGTGGTCAGTCAATCCAAGTGTCCCAAAATGCTGCCACACATTAACCCTGATTCTCAGCTGGAAGTGGCTTCTGCAGTATCTCCCTAAAATGAGGAGGGATAAGGAAGTAAAGGAGAGGTGCAATTTGAACTTCCCAACTCCTGCAACAGTAACTTTGTCCCAACTCACACTGTGCCTGGTGAAGCTGTTGGGTCCTGGTACAAAACACTGAAGGGCTTATGCTGAAAGAGCAGCCAGAGCCTTTCCTCGATGTCTATTTTACAGAGATCAAGGCTGAGGCTTTTTTTAGAGCCTGATGTAATTCCTGATGGGTTCTTCATCAGCTGCCCAGCACTGCCCCAGTTGCCTCTGTGCTGCAAGGAAAGGGATGCACAGAAACCAGGGGCTGCACAGACAGCACTGCAGCTCTTCCTCAGTTTAGAGCAAACCTCATCAGATCAGTGCAAAAACCTACAGGTAAGTGAAATAGGTGGAACATTAGACCTGAGAGTAACTGAGGAGTGTGAAATAAGCAGAGTACATGAATATCTGAGGGATGCAAAGGCAGGAAATAGAATTCTTGTTAAAAGCTGGTAAAATTTCCATCTGACTGTCACACAAAGGTGCAGTGAAACATGTGAAACTCCTGTGCAGAGAGCTGAAATGGGTGCAGTGCCAAGGAGCAGCCCTGGTGAGCTGTCCTTTGACAGGAACAGACGTGTTTAAACCTGGGTTCAGCTGAGTCAAGGGAAATCCTTCCCTTAATCTCAGGGCAGGATTTAATTTTGAACTCAGAATAATTCACAGAATCTTAAATATCCCAAGCTGAAAAGGACCCCCGTGGATTATTGAGTCCTACTCCTGGGCCTGCACAGGAGACCCCAAGAATCCCACCCTGTGCCTGAGGGTGTTGTCCAAACACTTGATTGAAATAAAGCGTACAACTAACTCATTACATTAATTAACATATTAAGAGAAGGCTTAGCTAAGATACTAATTATTAAGTATTCTTAATTATATTAACATACTATAAATTAAAATGTTTTAAAATTATTAGAATAATTATTAGCTTTTAATAGATTATTACTTTTTTTTTTTTTAATCAGAGCTAGGAAAGGCTTGTTGTTGACTGAGTGGGCAGCAGGAAGGTGGGGATGTGGCAAATGCACTGGGCACTTTTCCAGGGCCTTGTGCCAGCCTGGACCACTCAGGGCAGAGGCTGCTGGCCCTTGCTGGGGCACTGGTGGCTTTCAGAATGTTTGCTTTGAGGAGCTTGACCATGTCTGCTTAGCCCAGCCATGAAGAGAAAGATGCTATTAGCACACTGAGGGATACAAGAGTTAATTATTACCATATCACAGAATCCCAGAAATGTTTGGGTTGGAAGGGATGTTAAAGCTCATCTTGTTCCACCCCTGCCATGGGCAGGGACACTTGCCATAAACCAGGCTGTTTGTTTATTCATTGTGAAGTGAATTAGACCATATGAAATTCTTTGAAGCATTTAAAGTATATTTCTGAGGTGTGTGATAAATACCTTAATAAAATACCTGTTTTCTGTTTCACATTTCAACCCTGGCAAAACCTGTGTTCCCACTGGATTGCCATGACTCAGTGAACTCCATTGTGTTGCAGAAATTCTGAAATGGGGCCAAGAAATTCCAAGATTACCTTCTTAAAGAAAAAATACCCACTAAACTTCTTGTCCTTCAAATCCCATTCAGTGACCACAGTGTTGCATTCCAAGCAGGGCCAACACAGCAGTTTTCCTTTGAACTGCTCTTAAAACGTAGGAACTAAAAATCACAGAATGTCCTGAGTTGGAAGGGACCCACAAGGATGGTTGAGTTCAGCTCCTGGCCCTGCACAGGACACCCCAACAATCCCACCCTCCCCAGTTCCCCTCTATCCCCTTTCCTTTGGTTTTAGGAGGAGCCCTGTGCTCCTGTGAAACTCAGAGCCCGTGTCTGGATCCAGATGCAGCACATCTGTACACAAAGCCTTCTGCCTTCTCTGCCCATTCCTATCACTGTTGGCTCACAGAGGGATATCCCAGGGATTTTCAGACTCCACTGAGCTGCAGCTCTGTTTATTGATTTTAGGGTGACTGGTGGAGAGTGCAAGTGCTCAGGGATTAGTCTCCAGAAATCAAAGTCAGAAGTGCTGATCAGTGAATTCAGTACTGAATGTTTCACTCAGTGGAGAGCAGCACTGAGCTGATCACTGTGCCATCCCTCTCCAATCCAAACACAGCTCTCTCTATCAAAATTGGCAACAGAAAACAGCCCAATGCTGCTTTTAGAGTTAGAACAAATTCTGTGACTGGATGACACCAAAACATCTCCTGTGCACCTCTGCCGTGGAGCCAGGCTGGGAGAGCTGGGGGTGCTCACCTGGAGAGGAGAAGGCTCCAGGGAGAGCTCAGAGCCCCTTGCAGGGCCTGAAGGGGCTCCAGGAGAGCTGGAGAGGGACTGGGGACAAGGGATGGGGGGACAGGACACAGGGAATGGTTTCCCACTGCCAGAGGGCAGGGATGGGTGGGATATGGGGAAGGAATTCCTCTCTGTGAGGGTGGTGAGGCCCTGGCATGGCTTTGGATGCTCATTTTCCAGCACCAAACACGTTCATTGTCAGACAGATAAGCCATGACAAGTGTTTTTCCTACAACAAAATAGAACAACACAACATGAAATAGAGCTGAAAGGTCTGGGTGCCCAGAAGCTCTGCTTAGCAGGGTTTGGAGCTGGGGAGCTCTCCCAGGAGAACAGCCTGGCTGCCCTTTGGCCAGGGCAGCTCTGAGCTCTGTTAATGGCTGCACGTGGGAGGGTTTGTGTCAGTGCTGCCTTACAGGTGATCAACAACTCCGACTTCACTGACACATCTGTGCTATTAAGGTAACAGGTTGCTGTGCAGAGAATGCCCCAAAATATTTTCTCGAGTTGGTTTGCGGCCAGGGAAGATGGCAAAGACACTTCAGAAGTGAAGCAATTCCTTGCCCACCGTCGATGACCTAATGAGACACAGTCATGAGATAAGGGTTTGCGTCACCATCTTTTATGTAAATTCTTTTTTAGGGCTGGTAAGGGAGTGTTACAGTTGGCCACTTCATAAAGGAAAACAAACAGATGGAGCTCTATTTTTAGTCTTCTGAGAATATAACTCACAAATGCCATTTTTCCAGAGGTGATTCGTTGAGTTTCCACATTTCTGCTTATGGTGAGCAAAGCTTTTAACACAGATTTGCACATTAAATTCATGTGACAGTTCCGTACAAGCTTTGGAAGTGTTGGTTAGATACCTAACAGAAAGTACACAGGTATCTTCTTCCAACATGCATCTTTGGGAGATTCATCAAAACTCAATCAATTCCAACCTAGCATTTTGAAAACTGTTACCTACAAACGAGGCAAGTAACCAAACCAAACTCTATATTCTCCACTGCCTAAACCATGGTGAGTATAACCCTCCCTCATATTTTTAGATTCTTTACTGGCCACATTTAGTGGATGTGTTATTGCTTGGGTAGTTTGGGTATTTTTCTTGAACAATAATAAAATCCCAAGCAAATCTTTATAAGGTGTACCTGTACAACATTGGTGTTTTAGCACTGTTTACTCAAATAAAAGTGATTTTTATACTTTAGGCACTGGAAGCAGCTTTCCCTGCCCAGGTAGCTGCTCTCAGAAGTGTTGCTTCAGAATTCATGTATCAGGAAAAGAAAATTAAAAAAAAAAATAGCATTTTAGACATGGTGAAGCCAATTCAAAGCATTCAACCCTCAAGGGAGCAGCAGCAGATTGAATCTGTTCTGCCACTACAGCCCCAGTTCTCTGAGCTGTTGATGTTACACATCCAAAGAAACTGTAAATGTAAGTGTGGGCTGCTGGGAGAGTTTTCAAAACAAATCAGCATGGTCACAGTTTATGTTAACTTCTTCAAAGTAAAAGCCTCTAGAATATTCCATTTTGCGTTTTTTCTCATGAAACAGGTGATAACTATGTACTGTGCAGGGAGGGATTGTGAGACTACCATCATACATAAAACCAGTTTGGTGTTAAAAACAGTTACATCAGTCAAGAACATCCTCAGGAGCTGCTCCTGGCCCATGAAGAGCCCATGAGCTGCCCCTGGGCAGCAGGGCAGGCTGGGGCTGTCCCTGCCTCCCACTGTTTGCTGGCAGGCAGTGGCTGCAGGAGAGCTGCTCAGACTCTGTTCCCAGCCTGTTCTGGCTGGTACCTGTGCAGGTTTCCCTCGGTGTGTGTCAGCTCTGGGTGTGCTGGCTGCTGTCCCTCAATACCGAAAGTGACCTCCTGTGTTTGGGATGGGCGTTGTGCCCCACCTGTGTGTGACAGGGTCACAGCAGGAGCTGTGCCTGTACTGCCCTGGGGACCTTCAAACACTGCCAGTTCACCAGGTGAAGGTGGTGAATCCAATCCAATCCAACCTGGGGTTTTCCTGGCTCCCTGTGTCAGTGCTCCCTTTTTCCTGCTGTGTCACACCATCAGGGAGAGCCAAACAAGCTGTGGGCTGTGAGCCCACCCCTCTAGCACAAACACCAAAGCAGGGGAAAAAGCTCCCAAACAAACCCAAAGCAAGTTTCTGACCCACGTTTTGGTGCCATCTCTGGGTTTCATCCTGTTTCTGTATGCTGAGGTGGAGCCCAAGCCACGTGCCTGCTCCAAGCCGAGGTGGGGAGCGCAGGATGTACAGACAGACCCAGACAAGCACGCTGGCAGGAACAGCAGAGCCCAGCTCTCCCAGGAGTTAATCCTGCCTGCTGGGCATATTCCCTTCCCCATGGCCTCTGGGCCATGAAGAGATCATGCTAAAGCCTGCCCAGGTGACGTTTTTCATGTTCAGTAAAATTTGAGTGCCAAAAGCTTTCAGGATTCTCCCTCCCCTGTCCTCCATGAGTTATACTTCCCTGAAAAACCACAGCCCTCTCAAAGCACCTTAGAAATGCACCATAAGCATTAAGCCAACACTCGATGATAATAAATGAGGCCATATTACATGCCAGGATGTTCTGGTGATAATGTTTCCCACTGAAGACAGGAGCAGTGAAATTTTCCAGCACAACAACAGAGGCACTGTCCCCCCACCCCACACGAGTGACCTTTACCTGACCACCCCATGCCCGTCCAGCCCCAAACCCTCCCCGTGTGATGATGTCCCCACAGGTGACACTGGGGCAGTGCCGAGGGTGGCCAGCCCGGCGCTGGCTGACCTTTAAATCCATCTTGTCTTGTTTGCATGCCCAAGAGGAAGTCACATGTGTGGCACGAGCCTGACCCAGAAATATTGCAGGGAGTAGGATATTTTGTGCGAATAAGGAAGGGCAGGGTCTGCAAGATGAATCACCAAAACAATAATTATCCTGAGGAAAAACCTTGGAGGGTGGATTAGCTGTGATAACTGCCCTTTCAAGGTAACAACAATGCGAGCCGTCAGCTCTTCTTGGTGAGGGACACGGAACGCTAGAGCACAAAGCTTAAAAATAAAAATGATGGAAGTTCACGAGAAGAGATTGCCCAAGGAGGCATCCTTCACTTCCCAACTGCTCTGACTTCAGCCTCTGATTGTTATACAATCTGCCACAAGAATTGCTCCAAAAATTATTTTTAGCACACCAGCAGCTTTCAGTGAAAATAAATAAAGGGCCAGACAGTTGCTATAAAGACAGGAAATAAACTTTAGAAACTCTTTAACTTTTGGCTAAGCAGGGCAACTGAATTACACAGTTCCTGAGCATGCATGATTGTCTCAGATAAGATGAGCTCTGATAGTTTTCTCTTTTCTTTCTCATCAGGCCAGTTATAACATCATGGTCAGTGCTTTGTGACTGGGCACACCTGGAGCCAACACCAGGGCCGGGAATCTCGGGGTGCTGCAGTCTTTGCCTGCACCTCTGGTGTGTATTTCCCACGCTGTGCCATGTGCAGGCACAGAGCTCAGAGCCAGCAGCTCCCGTGGGCAGCACTGTGCCCCCTCCCAGCCCCTGCAGGGATTTGGCCACAGCACATTCCCAGAGCAGTGTCCTCTCCTGCCCAGCCCACCCTGCATGGCTCGGCACAGGAGCAGGGCTGCCTCCTGAAGAGGCACAAGAGCTCTGCTTGCCTGGCTCTTACACTGCTCCCAGGAGCTTCAGGTGTCCCAGAGATGGGCAGGAGCACGCTGGCAGTGAGGGGACGGGGCCTGGCCCCCAGCAGAGCTGGGCAGGGGCAGCAGCACCTCCAGCCCCTGCAGAGCCCACGATGGGCAGTGCCCCTGCCAGCCTGCCCACCGAGCAGGACGAGTGCTGCCCATCACACACCTCTGTCCTGCAGCACAGTGAGTGAAGGCCCAGCTCTGGCCCCCGAGGGAAACAATCTTCTGATTCTCGTGATTGAGCCAATCTTGTGCCCAGCCCGGGCTGAACGCTCCAAGCTCCCACGCTGTCAGTGGGGACAGATGTTGGGAGGTGACAATATTTTGCTGCCTTTCAGTTTTACACCCAGTAATCTGCCTCAAGAGTGCTTTGAGCAGCAGAAGTGCCACAGCCTTGTGTGTGCTTCACCCCATCTGCCCACAAGGCTGGAGAAGGCGCTGGCATTGCTCTGGGAAGGCTGCCTGGCACTGGGCGCTTCCAGGGGGAGAGCCGAGAGCAGGAACCCCCCTGGGGCGGCTCGGGCCGTGCCCTGAGCCCGGACAGGAAAGTTCTCTGCAGTGACAGCCCCTGGGGCGGCCAAGGCAGGCGCTGGCACACGAAATGCAGCGAAACTGCTCGCTCAGAGCCTGGCGGGCACCGCCTGCCCCGCACGCCAGAGGCTGCCCCGAGCGCGCAGCTGGGCAGGGATGTGCTGCCAGCCGCCTTCCAAAGAAAGGCTCCTCCTGCTCCTCTCCCAGACAGCTGAACCCCTGCCAGCAGCCGGGAAAGTGAAACCACGGGACGGTCACGGAGGAGCTGGAGAAGCGCTTCCCAGGTGCCGCTCCTTCCCAGGTGCTCACAGTGACCACGACGTTCTTGTGCCCCGTGCGACCCGTGCAGGAACTTTAATAACAACAAGAAAATGAATAAAATCGTTTCCCTGCTCCAGTGAGACGTGGATACCTTTCCATCTCGCAGCTCCCGAGTTATTAGAAGGAATAAGTAGATGGTAGCAATTCACCATTACCGAGCCTGTTAACAGCTTTGTGTGCCTCTGCCAGTTCCACTTCATCCTGAGCTGCACTGCCGACACTCTGGTTTCTCCCCGCCAGCCTCCCCTGAACATCTTGGATGTCTGCTGGCTGGAGTCGGGTCTGTCAGCCCTTGGAGGGTGGCCTGGGGGCAGGATGAGGTCAAACCACTTAAACATCCTCCTGCTTTATTTGCTTGCTTAGCTGTACACGGAGTTCCCGTCTGACAGCACTAACAATCCTCCCTTCTGTTTTTAATTTAAGGTTTAACAAAATTATTTTCATATTTTTATGTCCCTAAAACAGAAAAGACCCCATCTTCAGCCACAGCCCTTCAGCTTGCACTCAGTCATGCCTCCCTCAGTGACAGAATGGCAGTAAAACACCTTATCAATTTGGACAGATCAGTTTCCTTTATGGTGGAGTTGTTTTCAGCGTGCTGTGATGTGTATTACAAAAGCCAAAGATATAAATGATCAACTGGAAGCTTGAATTAATTTTTCCTTGTGTCTAAATTAGGAGAGTGAGTAATTGCAGCAGTAATCGCGGGCAGAGCCTGTTTATCAATGCCAGTGAATAATTGGCTATCAAACAATAGTGCACTTTGCCTTTGAAAATCCACAACACTCCACCAGGAAGCACACCGCCGGTTTTGTGCTCGCCTGGTGATTGATGAGAGGAGTGGCAGGATTACAAACGCAGTTTGGGGAAAAGCTTTCTGACGTGTCTCCCCCAAAAGCATCCCTATGCCTCAAGAGTTATCCTTGCTGCAAGGTTAAGCTCACGGCAGCCTCAGATTACAGCATCTGAAGTCACAGGGCCAAAATAGCAGCAGCCTAATTCTGTAATCAATCACTGCAGCTCACAGGCTGTACCTGGGAGCCACAGGCGGGAGCTGCTCTCGTTTTGTGATCTGGTACCCGCGCCCGTCTGCCGCGGCTCTGACCTCACCCTCTGTCCCTCCAGCTCCGGCGCTCTTATCTTCCTTTGGGCCCTCCCATTTTCCGTGCCAAGCCTATCCTCTCCCCGCCGTGCTCCTCATCCCTTCCTCTGCCGGCTCTGGGTCGTGTCCCTGTCCCACCCCTGTGCCCCTCTGCTCCGCAGCCCTCCGGTACCAGTACCGCTCCTTTTCTCTCTCCTCCCGGCCGTTCATGGACCCCGTGTGCTCACTCTCAGCTCCTCCAGCTCTCAGGACCTCACCTGTGCTCTCCTCCTCTTCCCAGCACCTTCCTTTCTCTGAGCTGTCTGGGTCAGGAGCAGACACGGGCCAAATGCTTGGGGATCCCTCCTGTTCCTGCTGATTCTGAGCCCTGCTCTTGCCCAGCCTCTCCCCATCCTCCTCCACGCTTGATCCAAGGCTCTTCCCTCTTCTCCCAGATTGCCACACACTCTTGGTGCTCTCAGGTTCTGGAGTGACAGCCCAACCAGTTTCTCACATTGGCATCTCCTCTATTTTTCAGCTGAGCTCAGCTCCTGTCTGACTCTCTCAGGCACTCTGAAATGGTTAATCTGCAATATTCTGCTCTTAGCACTGCTCTTCCTCACCTCTCTGCTGTGCAAATTGTGATGTGCAGTGTGTTCTGCTCACTGCTCATCCAGATAATTCAATTAGTTTTCCTCTCCTCTGTTCGCAGACCTCTCCTCCCTGTCCTTTTCTCAAATTCAAAATTGCTCATTTGCTTTCAAGCTTCATTTCAGTCCAGTCTATCCTGTTCTCCCAGACTCTGGCCTACTGACTGAATTTCACTGCTTTTTATCCTCCTGGAGCTTTTAACACAGCAGAAAATTCATTCTCTCTACCTCTGTACCATTACCTTTTCAACTATGCAGCTCTAAGATCCAGCTGAATCTGAAGAAATGTATCTTTAACTCCATCTGATGCAATTTGTCACTTGTGGCTCTGTCCTGGCTCCCCTGTTCTCCCAGGAAATAGGAGCTGACTGGTTTTCCTCATGCCTCCAGTAGGACACTGCTCTGTTCTCCCTTCCAACAGCATCTCCCTGACATCCCACTGTCTTTCATCCTTCCTTCATCCCTTTTAATTCTAATTATGTTTAGCTGTTCTCATTTAACCTTGAATTCTGCAGTTTCCCCTTCCCTAACATACTTTAGCATCTACTTTCTTTAAGATGTATCAAATGTACTGAAAGGCCCTTGATTTCCCCCTTGTCCTCCCACACCCTGCTCCATCCCAGAGCTCAGTGTTGATGCAAACCTCTGCAGTATTCACTCCACAGCCACTGTTTGGAAATGTGAGACTGCATGGCTGAAGACAGCAGGCCTGTGGTACCAGACCTGCTGGAAGTGTCTGCACAGGCAACCTTTCCAAAACCAGGAGTCAGCTCAGTCAAGTGTTTCCCATGAAGGCATTTTTGACAAATCAGTTGATGCTGTTTACATAATTTAAAACTAAATGTTGAATGCAAGACTATTTTGTCCTTCATCTGGACATAAAATGTATCTCTGCACAGTAGATAGGGAAATGTTCCCAGCTTTGCAAGGAGATAGGAGATTATTGACAAGAGCCCTGATATCTGCAATACAAACCACTTTTGTAGGATTCACAGAATTGCCCCAAAGCTCTCCTATTAGCAAACTGTTTGGACAAACTTGGCTGGAAAACAAAATCCAGTTCAGTACTTTTCCCTTTTTCTTTTTTTTAACCAGCAGTGCTATTTTAAGCTGGGTTTTATGGTTCCAGTTTAGGCAATGGCCAAAACGGAAGGGAAAAAAATGGCAATATTTCATAAAGTTTACGTGCTTTGCTCGTGACTCTCTCTCCCCATGATATCACCATGGCCTCGTGCATTTCTATTGACATTTGACATCAGCCTTGTAAAAGTGCATCTCAAATCTTTGAATAGATGTAAAAGGGAAGTTTTGTTTTGGAAAAAGACAGGGTTTGAGTTCTGTCATTTTAATTATAGTTATACAGAGATATTAATCTAGTCACAGTCTCAGAATGTCGTCTTCTGATTGTCAGATTTGTAAATATGCTTTAGCCCAAGGTCAGACTTCGTCGCCACACAAAGTGGACCCGTGTCTTTCTGTGCCCTCCTCCCCATCATTCCACTTTCTCCACCCTTTCTCTCCTTCCTGCCATGAACAGGAGTTTGCTTCCCCTCCTCTCCACATGATTTCCTCATGCTATTTGTTACCCCTTCCACACAGGGCTGTGGGACTCCTCCCTGCCATGGCCAGGGAATGGACACCACCCTTGTTGTCCAGGCTGGTCCCCACCCAGCCACATGTGCTGGGCACATCACCCAGCCAGCCTGGCCACCAGGAGCAGCTCAGGTGCTGCAGTGCCCAGTGTCCAGCACAGCTCTGCCTCCTCCTCCTCCTCCTCTCCCACTGCCCCCATGCTGGAGCAGCTGCCAGTGCTCAGCTTTTCCCATGGCCAGTCCCTGGTTCCCAGCAGGTTTTGTCACCAAAAGGCTCCTGCAGGAGTTCTGGGCTGAGCCCAGCTGGCCCAGAACAGCAAGGATGCCCATCCACATCCAGTTTTGCAGCTCAGCTCCCTTCCCTCCACACGTGTTCTTGCTGCTCCACCTCCCTGTAGCCTTGGGGAGATCCTGATGGCTTTGAAACCTTCTTTTAACAGCATCCACAGCTCTCTGGTTCTTACACTGCCTGGAATAGTGTGTCATGTTTTCTGGATCAGATCCACGGTGTTTAAGACCTTTCTTTGGCAATGAATAATCTGCTTTGACAGTTCATCTTTTCACCCCTTATGTCCATTAATAAACATGTAAAGGAAATGTCATGTCTTTAAAAAAAAAATAAAAAGGGCAAAAATAGTTTGTCTAAGTGCATGTTGTGATAATGAAGGAATATTTTATTTTTTTTTTTGCAAACACCACAAGTTCCCCAGTGTGTTTGCAACAAGTAACACATTATGGGGTGGAATCAGGAAAGTCTCCCAAAGCAGCTGTGTGGGAAATGAGTATTTTAAAAAAGTCTGGATGAGCAGCATCCCTGTGAACAAAAAGCTGTGTTTATGTCTGTCAGGGAATAAAGGGTAAAGAAAAGGAAGGAAATGAGCCCCTGTACATCTCGAAGTCACTGAGTGACATGCAGTGGGCACCCAGTGGCACTTGCACGTTGCTTGAGGGAGCAGGCAGGGCAGACCAAATGACTGGCAAAAAGAAGTTCATTGCTCCTGTTCTGCTACTGATGTTGAGTATTACTGTTGGAGAGAGAAGTTTCTCCACATGTATTAATGATTAGCTCCTTCCCTGGTGCGTGCAGCAAGGCAGGGTCCAAACTCCAGGCACTCCAGGTGGTACCAGGGGAGGGGGGCACAGCCTGCAGGGCAGCAGAGCTGATCCAAATCCCAATTCCAGTTTGGGATCCAGCCCCAGCACCAGCCCAGGGTGAGCCTGGATGTGCCACAGGAGCCAGGGAAACCACAGAGTGCAGCCACAGCTGCTCCAGAGGCAGCACAGGGACAGACAGAGGGACTGGCAGAACAGCAAGGAACAACCTTAGGTTCTCCTGTGGTTTTTAGAATTGATGGTCATGTCTTCATACAGATATCCTCAGCTCTCAGACAGAACCATATGATCCTACCTGAGAAACCAGGCTGGATGGAGCCCAGCAGCTCAGGCTTGGAGCAGTTTCACAAGCCATTACTTTGTTTTGGATGTAAAGTATTCCTTTATTTGTACTTGGATTAAAAAGTCTGAGCAAACTCAAACCCAGGGAAACCCTGGACTCACAGACTGTTTTCAGGAGCTTCTGAGGCCATATCCAGCTCCAAAAGCCACGAGATGTGTTGGAGGCTGTGGCACAGGAGAGCCTGCCTGGTGCCAGACACCTCTGCACCACAAACCAGCTGTACCTCCCACAGCCCTGAACAGCCAGTAAAACCCTAAATGCTCCAATCAGAGCACCTCTTTAGTCATCCCAAATCTTCTACTGGCTTCTGATCATCCATCCCCCTCCTCATCACACCCACACAGCCCTCTGAGCCCATCAGTTGCTAATTAGATGAAGCTGCAGGTAATTAGGTGCCAGGTACCTGTGCTTGCCCAAACTCCTTCTGCTTCCAGGAGCATAAACTGTGGGGTGTCCCTGTGCCTGGCTCGGGGGGGCACCTGGAGCTCCCCTGGGTGGGATGGGGGTCAGAGCTGCCCTCTCAGTGGTGCCACCCTGTCCTGGGCTCTCTGACTGCTGGCCTGAGCTCGCCAGTGTTTGTGTCCCCAAATCAACCGATTGGAAGGTGATGGATCCCAGCAGGGCACCTGGCACCTTTGTATTGCCACAGCCTGGCAGGGAAGGTGCTGTGCTCAGTGTCAGCAGGCAGGGCAGGCAGCTCTCACCCTGCCTGGCTCTGCCCCTCATGGAATTCACCAAGGGAACAGCCCTGCAGCCTTTTTTGGCTCCTTCTGCAGCCCCAGGGTGCAGCTGGGAGCTGAGGAGTCACCGTGGCTGCTGATGGTAGCACATATCAGGAGTGGGCCAAGAACAGCCCAGGAAATTACCTGGCTTTGTGAACGTTATTTATTTATTTATTTATTGTGGGTTTTTTTTTCCATGTGCTTTTAGGAGGCAGGAGATTCTTAATACAGGGAGAATTGGTATATTAACCTCACATTTTTGCTACTGAAAGGACTCTCTGGTCTGACTTCTAGAGATGTTTTGACAACAAAACAGTGCAGTTATGATTAGCCTGATAAAAGGGAGCCAGAGTTGGAGTATTGATGGTATGTGCATCTAGGATCTAGTTACAAAATGGGCTTTTAACCACATTTTCCCTTGCGAATTCCTGTTATCAGAGGCCATCTTAAAAGAAAAAAAAAAAAGAAAGAAAAGAAAAAACCAGGCAACCTTTCATTTTCATTTTAGATGGGGATGTTTCTTGTATTTCTTTATGCTTATGAAAAATGAGCCATTAATAACCCTGGCCAAAGCACACACAGAGCAGTGTGTGCTGTGCACACTCCTCACCAGCTCCAGGGCAGCAGCACTGAACCTCTGCAGCTCCTGCACCCAGCTGTGGCTTCACGAGGGAGCTCAGCAGTCCCAGAGGGTTGTATCCAGACCAACAGAGTTTTCAAGCTTCTTTTTTTATTTTTTGGGTCTAATTTATTTTGAGAATACATTTTCAGAGCTGATTAGCTGCCGTACTAAATCACCACTGTCTAATCCCAAAAAGCTGCCCTGACAAACAATTAACAATGGAAACACCATTGTGGCAACCAGTGATGGATGGCTCCAGGGTGCAGCTTGGGCCCAGGCTTTGTTCAGAAGAACGTTCCTGCTGCTAAATAAAGACATGGGTAGTAAAAGGTGAGAGCAGAGAGATTGTATCTGGAATAAAACTATTTGCTCTGCTTGGGGTGTGTTTCTCCCAGCACTGTGCATCCCAGGAGAGGCAGGAGAGCCCCATGGCTCTGCTCATGATCAGAAACTGCCAGGCACCAGGGAATCATGGAGTGGTTTGGGGGGGAAGGGACCTTAACTATCATGTTCTAACCCCTGCCATGGCAGGGACAGTTCCCCTGTTCCAGGCTGCTCCAAGCCCTGTCCAACCTGGCCTTGGGCACTGCCAGGGATCCAGGGGCAGCCCCAGCTGCTCTGGGCACCCTGTGCCAGGGCCTGCCCACCCTCACAGGGAGGAATTTCCTCCCAAAATCCCATCTAAAGCTGGTCTCCTTCAGTTTAAGGCCATTGCCCCCTGTCCTGTCACCCCTGACCCTTGTGGAAAGGCTCCCTCCAGCCTTCCCCTTTAGGCACTGGGAGGAGAAGCAGAGCCAAACCTCCTCCTGCCACGAGCTCTGGGATTTCTCTTAAATCCTTTTAAGAACATGGTTTTGAATTAATTTCTCTTGCCACAGGCAATTTCCTGATTCCTACTGTTCTGTCATTAATCTCTAATTGTTATTCTAAGTTTTCTGTTAATTTACCAACTTGCCTGTAACTTATACTCTAAAGAGAAGTAGAATCAGTTATCATAATGCCTCATATTGATTTTATTATGCAGATATTAGAATCTATTTATTAGAAGTAATAAATATGAAGACACAGTGTAAAAAAGGAAGCTGGATATGCAGACCCTGTAATGGTAGGTAAGGATTAGTTATTACAGACCACTCAAAGGACATTGTAGTTGAAAGGATGATTTAAGGTCTACAGCATTTTCAAAATTATTAAAAAGCCTAAGAAACTTTGCCAAACAAGCCAAACTACCTCCTGTAATCTGCACAGGAATGTTATTTTATGTATGCTTCAAATGCATCTAGGTCACAACATTTTTGGGAATGAACAGAGTAGGAGAAAGTCATTGATTAGTCCAGTAAGTTATTTTCTCAGGAAAGTTTGCCATTCTCCACTTTTCCTGAACCCCAAACAGTTGAAACAGAAAACAGTTTGCTCGTCCTTGACCTGTCCATACAGGTCACACACATACTAGTGTGCTCTGTTAGCTGGGGTTGAATTATACTGATCATCACCAGCTTCCACTTCAGAAATAAAGAAAAAAAGAATCGGAAAAACGAAGCATAAAAAGCTGTGGATGTGTTTACTGGAGGAGCCTGTGCTGTGTGGGCAGGACAGCTCTCCCAGATTCCCAAATCTCTGGCTGTTGCACACCTGTCCCTGTTGTCCCCTGCTCGTGGCACTGGAGTGGAGCAGAGCTCTGTCAGCACCCGCAGAGTGTTCCCTGCTGGTGACGGAGCTGAGAGGAGCACGGCCTTTCTGCTGCCTCGTAATGGCACTTTACTCTGCTGGGGGCTTTCCCCACCCAAAGAGGACCCGCTTCAAGCACTGAATTTGTTCTCATCAGTACCCGCTGCCCCCTGCTCACCCCTACGGGCTGTGGCCCATCCCCTTGCCCCTGGCGCTGGCTGTGCTTCAGGGCTGGGAGCCTTTATTACTTTGGAGGCTGCGAAAGGCTCGGGGCAGCTGCTCCCACCGCCCCAAATGCCCGGGAGGTGCTGCGGGCTGCCCGCTGCCGCCCACTCCTCCCTGTCCCCGCTCTCTTCCCCCTCTCCCTTTTCCCGCTCCCCTCTCCCCGCTGCGCTGTCCGCGCCTGCAGTTCCGGCCGTGCCCGCCAGGTGCCGCTCTGACAAAGAGGTTGCGGCTGGCGCTGCCCGCGGGGCTCGGGGCTCCCCCGCAGCCGAACCCCGAACCGAACCCGAACCCCGAACCCTGCACCCCCCGAAATCCTGCGCCCCACACCCTGCACCCCCCGCACCCTGCGCTCCCCGAACCCTGCGCCCCGCGGTCCTGCACTCCCACACCCCGCACCCCCCGCACCCCCGCATTCGCTCCGTGCTCCGTCCCGGGCCGGGGCCCGGCCGCCCGCTGGCTCCGCACGCAGTGAGAAGCACGGCCCGGCTGCACGGAGAGGCTGCCAAGGTGATGGGAATCATCCTCGGCACCGGGGAACGCGGAGCGATGGGCAGCTGGACTGGGACACCCCTTCCCTGCCCCGGGAAGTCGGCAGGGACGGACCTGGCCCATCCCCCAGGACCGGCTGCGCCCCGCTTGGACTCCCCTGGGGTGGTTCGGGAGAGCAGGGGGTCCGTGCGAACGCGGCCGCTGCCCCGCAGAGGGGCTCCAGCCCGGCTCCTCGGGGGGCTCTGGCCCGGCTCCTCCGAGGGACGCTGAGGGATCCTGTCATCGTGTTTCTGTCATCAGAAAAACATTATCTGCAGAACAATTCCCGCACCACACCCCTGTTATCATTTAGGTAACCTCCCTGTTTGAAATATTTTAAGTGGATAATAAAATAGTCACCATATCCGTGTAAATTCCCGCAACGAGGAGCCGGGATCCTCTTCCCGGCCGTGCCGGCGCCCCCGCCCGCGGCAGGCAGGCGGCTCCGCGGAGCTC